>JAMKCH010065711.1:0-76905 GCA_023653785.1 Ophioderma brevispina
GCCTCAAAACCGCGAAATTGCCCCCTCTGACAAGTCCCCTGTTACGCCCCTGCGAAAAATCATTCGCTGTGATAGGCCGTTTACAAAAAAACCAGTCTCTCGCCTCAAATATCCTTCCATAGAAAGCAATCAAATCTCCCCACCATTCCCAGGTACTGCTGACAAACCATTTCATGATACATGTACTTTCATAATATTTCTATTAAATCACAGATCGATATCAAGCTCTCAGGCTTTCTGTGGCAGATGAAATTCAAAGTCGAGAGGGAGGAAGTGGAAACATGGATCTCTCAACAAGTGGTTACTAAGAATATGCTACCAGCCCATGTTGCCGAGCATTTTGTAAAGAAGCACATGAAATCTGATGTGAGGAGAATTACTTTTATTGAAAGCAATTTTTCCCTTTTGTTGTCATACATTTCTGTGGTGC
Source organism: Ophioderma brevispina (assembly GCA_023653785.1). Classification (NCBI taxonomy): domain Eukaryota; kingdom Metazoa; phylum Echinodermata; class Ophiuroidea; order Amphilepidida; family Ophiodermatidae; genus Ophioderma; species Ophioderma brevispina. The sequence goes on from JAMKCH010065711.1 coordinate 431, forward strand.
TGACATTCTGAAAATTGGGTTATTGCAGATTAATTGCATATGCCTCTATAGAAGGCACAATTAAATTGGGTATATTCCACTTTGGGGTATTGAGTACTGGAATAGTCAGGGTCAGCTCATTATAATTCAAGTCACTAAGTTACAATATGCTCATGCATCCACCAAGGACACAGTTCAGTGTTGTTTTACATGTACATATTGACATTACTGACCTGTTTGATCTTGGTATCATATATCAAACCAAAAACAGGTGTATAGTTTCTAAATCATTGGTGAATGAAAGCTACTGAACTGTGTCAAGGGATTGAGATTTTACTAGCGCAAGTGAGTTTGGTTGTCTTATCCAGTGACACCATTCTTTGAGCATGACTTGATCATACTATCAATTTGTATGTAATAATTAATACCCAGTCATATGGAGGAATTTCATCATCACATCATCCATCTGCTGTTGAGCCGTTGTCAAAGTCCGTATTTGGATAATTCCTAGAGTGAAATATGAACCTCTGAATTCCTGGATTAACTTGTCTTAAAAATTGAGTGATTTGATGCATGAAAAAATAAAACTGAAGCAGAAGTTTAGGACACTGAAGCTGGTTATTCCTTGGGAATTTGATGTCTGTGTTAAAGCCAGGATTAAACTTGCTTTGTTGTAACGTTTGGCAAAGCAAATGTGGAAGACCGGACATTGAAGTGCTCTCCTATCCACAAGAGAAACACCGATATAATAATTTTGGCAACTTTAGCCAAATTTGGGGAAAGTGGATGTTTTTTGCAAAAGTGGACCCATTTCTTTATCAATCTTGCATTTGAAAGGGTCATATTACTAGAAGCCGATTTTACTACCTATCTTTGAGGCATTGCCTCTTATAGCTTTTTGCACTGAGATTTATATAGTGGGGAATTTGTGTGGAGTTCAATTTCATGCTCTTTTGTGGCTAATTCAGAACTGCAAATATAAAAAGACAGTTGAAATGAAAAATATTTGTGACCCAAAGAGTTTAACATGTATGCAGTTTTCAAGCTGGGAATTAAACAACCTTTTATTTTTGATTAACATTCGGCAATTGCCAGGCAGAACCCAATATTACTAATGCATTAAATTAAGGGATGCCTCCAGGAACAGCGGGGAAAGATTATGGGGAAGAAGTTCAATTTTAGATGCAGGAGGAGGGGAGGAAACCGAAGATCTTGGAGAAAACTGCGGAGGATGATTATGGATCGGTACAAATTAACATACGACAATGGATCGGGGGGGGGGGGGGGGACAGGGGAATGAGAAACCCGGGACGAATTGGTAAAGGTGGCGCGACTCGACCGACTACACCAACTCGCCAACAATTAAAAGCTGTAAGTGGTGAAAAAAACCAAACACTGCTTAAACTAGCACTTAGCTTACATCTCCTGGGAGGGAGAGGAGAAGATCTTGAGCAACCTTAATTGGCTGAGAGGACCGTGTAGTTCCGCCCCCCAACGTAAGATTCAGGACCGCAAATAATGTCCAATGACCAATATTTTTTGACTTGTCTCATAGTCATAGCGGGTAACTATGCATGATCATCTGTACACTTTATTCCATACTGTTGTTCATTTAAATATTACAAAAGAACAAACTTTCAGCAAGCACACGATTACGTGGTGTGCATCTGTAGGTGCTTGTCTTGTAATCCAAAGGTTGTGGGTTCCGATTCCCACTTCAAGCACATATTTTAATTTATTATATTTAGCAGTGGGATTGCAATTGAAAGCATCAGAATGGCAAATTGAACAATTGAAGTAGAAAGAAAATAGTAAATATTTTTTTTAAGTTTTCTATTTTTTTTTTTTTTTTTTTTTTCTTTTTTTTGAGAATAATTTAATGGTATGTCCCGATTTTGGGCAAGAATCCTTCAAATGGTGCATGCAGTACCTCATATCGGGTATCTTCTAAGGTGACCCGCTTCATTTTGCCACGCTTATGAATTCTGTAAACCTAACGGAATAAACCACAAGTTTATTGGTTTATTCGTTAAGGTTTCGAAATTCATAAATGTGTCAAAAAAGCGGCTACCTTACGGAACACCCCTCATTTCTGCGGTTTGATTGACGTTGACAACATTACCGAGCAATTAAATCTGCGAATGTAGTATAAAAAGATTGATGACAGTACAAAGTTATAAGTATTACAGATCTTATGTTACATAACAATCTCTCTCTCTTTCTCATTCTCATCAATTTCCCACCATAATATTCCTATTTAAATTACCTCTGCTTACCTTACTTGTCTTTCTCTTTTTTGGATCGTTCTATTGTGTTTGCTTTGCTTGCCATCCTGTTTTTTCCAGGAACTTACCACCGTTCCTCATGACGTCATAGCCGTCATGTTCGCGTCCATCCCCAAATTCATGAAGGAATTTTATGTGCAATAATCGGACGCAACAAAAGACGGATGGAGTGCATAAGTTTCCTGAACGAAATCATTGGCGACTTTGTGATGAGTTAGTTTAACTTAAGGAAAGCACGCTATTTTTTTTTGTTCATAACAACGATTAACCAACAAAGTTCTTGCACTGTTTTTTCCCCCACGTTAGGGGGGGGGGGAACTATTTTTTTCAATATGTAGGAGCTGTATCACCACTCGTACGGCTGTATTATCAGTCTGTTGCGTCGATACCTAATTACAAGGAATTCTACCATGAAACCGCTTTGTGAATAAGGAGGGCCTTGAATGCTTGAGGCTTCTGCATGAAATAATCGCAGATTTTGACGAGGTGATTTAATCGTTGCTGAAGGTTGGCACGACTGCATGCTAAACCAGCTGTAACTATAATACATCCATAACACTGCAGTTCTTGTACTGTTTGTCTTAGAGCACACTTTGATTACGGAATACACCCCCATCATTAGGTTTAGTTGCAAAGGCTCATGGGATACATCCCAGATGATCCGTGACATTTTGGAATTATCTTATCAGCTTCTAAGCACCGAGGCGTATATGGTTAAGCCTATAGTTTTGACTCTTTCGGAGTAAGCGATAAGCGGGATCTGTAGTCTATAGCACTGAATGCCGTCACTAAAATTTATTATGAGGTTCTAGACCAGAGTGTCTATAGGCAGATTACGCGATAATTTATTATGAGGTGCTTACACGATAATCTTTATTTGAGATTCTATAGCATTTATACCATACTGAAAAATTTACAAAACGGTATTTTGCGAAATCGGTCTGTGAAGAAGCCATCAAATTTTCACACATGTATGATGTATTGTACTCTTGTTATAAGTCATAGCATCATTCGCACACAGAGTTGAGAGTGACACATTTGTTATGCAAATTGTAATCAGTTGTGGACTTATATATTGCAATTAAGTCAATGTAATTACTGCCACAATGCCAATTTCTTTGAGTGGGGGACCTGTCGATTGGTCAAAGTGGAACTTGCATGATTTTTACGCCAATTCAGGACTTGGAAAGAATAGGGGAATGAATGAGATGCTAAAGCTTAAAGGGGTAGCAGCAATAATGCAAGAGAAAAAAAAAATATGGAAAGGCATTTTTCAGGCGTATCTATTCAAAGCTAAGTTATTTACAATCCATATAACTACTTAATGTAGGAACAAAAAACACCAAATTAGTGAAAAAAATGAGTGTTTAAGAAAATTTGTCATTACCATCTCCCAACAAATAGACAAACAGCGATTCGACTTCAAATCTACAATAAACACTGATTGCAGGTTCCACCAGTACAAAATAAACAAAGATCAATAATATTTGTGTTGAGGTCACATTGTACAGGGCCACGATGCACCAATATTACGCTTAGTTATAAATATGGGATATTCACAGGAAAAAGCTTTTTTGGATCTCACCAAAGTCAGAATTTTGAGAAGCACGTTATAGAATAAATTACCGAATCAGATAAAAAAGTTTAGGCCTTGTCTTTAATTTACGGATTTCAAGCCAACCACTTGCACTAGGTTAGGTTAGCACTCTATGCCAGTATATAAAAAATACCAAAATACAAATTTTGATGATTTTTTCGATGTTTGGATCAGCAAATTGCTGCTCATCCCTTAAATACTGGAAGCTGCATTTCAAATGGTTATACAGGAGTAATGATCAATCAGAAATGAATATATAATTGATAGCCAATTAGAAATGAATATTATAATTGAATAGCCAATCAGGAAATGCAATATATATTGAATAGCCCATCAGAAAGGAATATATAATTGAATAGCCAATCAGAAATGAATATATAATTGAATAGCAATTAGACATGAATATATATTGAAAGACAATCAGAAATGAATAATAAGTTGAATAGCAATTAGAAATGGAACTATATAATTGAATAGCCAATCAGAAATGAATATCTAATGAATAGCCAATAGAAATGATATATAATGAATAGCCATCAGAACATGAATAGATAATTTAAATAATTAATCAGAAGTGCTGGGAGATAATAGGATTTCAAAAAACAAAACGTACTGAAACAGTACAGACCATGGTGTGAATGCTTGAACATAAAATGATTGCTACAAGATTTGATATTGATATAATAAAAACCAATTTATATAGCCAAATTGGTGAGTTTTTTGTTTTTTTTTTTTTTGTAGGGAGAGAGAATCTTGTATTGTAGATCTTGCGGCCCATAATCTTGTCAACCGAAGTGTATTTTATTTGTTGTATTGTGTTTTAAGTTATAATGCCACCCAAATTTTAAAAATCTGGGTGTGGGGACAATTTCCCCTTGACCCCACTGAAAGGAGAGTGTTCTTATATTTGTATGCATCTAGAACACCTACACAAGAATGGATCGATTGTTTATTGGACAAACAAGTGAACAACTAAGTTTTAGACTGTCTGTTGTCCATAATAGCTCTATACAGATGTAGACTGGGATTTACTGTCATGTAACAAACAGGAAAATCTAATCATCTTGTTATTAATAAAAAGCTTTTTTGGTTTATCCATGAGGATTTAAAGACCACCATAAGAAAGGAGTCAAAATATTTGCAATTTGCAGGAATAGCCAATGTGAATAGTAAATCTGTAGAATTCTCTTAAGTTCTTGTTCCACCTGAAAAATTGGACATAAAGGAAGAAAATACAAACATAGTGTTCAAATATATAAATCTCATGAATTATGTAGTGTAGGAAGTGCTGTACATCTGAATTTTCCCGTATTAGGTTGCTTTTTGGCCTGATTACTTGAAAGGTATGTTAGGACAACTATACTATCACAGAATGCAAGAATCTGATATTTGTATGATTTTTTTTATTTTCTGATAGCAAATTAATGATTAGTGCCTGTAAATACCATTTGGTAGGCATTTTTAATATGCAAAAAAAAGGTTTTAACAAAATGGGGATATTATATGGAAATGGCCTCATGACTCTAACAAAATGCTAAACCTTCTAAAGCATTTATCATTCAACTTAAACAGCCAGCCCAGCATTCCCGCAAATGATATTAGTTTTCTGTCTTCATTGGAATGCACATATAAAAAATGAAAAGAAATTGGCATTGACTGTTGCTCTGAGTCACTTCACTTGTATATGACCATGCATAATTTTCTCATGCTGTATCAGTAACTATCACATGTTCAAGATGCCGCTGCTAATCCATAACTCATGATGTCTACTCATTTTCAGCAAATTAGGAAAAAAATATATAATTAAATCTTTGGTTGTAATATTGTAATGATCAAAGGGCAGCTTAATTTGTGGATTTAAAAAAGAAACTGGCAATAGGCCAACGATGACCAGGCTCCAGGACAATTGTAAATGTTTGCAGGGATATAAATAAAAATATTACCATGGTTCCCCAGAAACAAGTTTGTCGTCTGCCTTTGTGGGCTTGCAAATGGTCAAAGGGTCATATAGGGTCATTAGAGGTCAACGTGTGTATACTTTTATAAGTCTTGTGCAGTGGTTCTGCGACCAAATAGAAGGTAATCAGTAAGTCAGTGCAAGGAGTACGAGCCTATTTACGGCAAGGTTAACATTTTTTACTTTTACCACACAAACACGCACACACACACACCACACATGAGATATTTTTTGCTTTGTGGGGAACCTTACAGTTTTTGAAACCACAGACGACACATAATTTCAGGTAAGTATTGTTTTTTGCTTTACTTTTTTTTTTTTTCGGTTTTTTTAATGGTGTTAAACATGAACCACTTCTTAAACAATTTTTTTGTTGTTGCTAATGTGTTAAAATGAACCATTTTAGACAACTTTTGTGCCTCAATGTGTTAAAATGAACCTTTTAGCCAAAGTTTTAAACTGTTTTTGGGTGATGGGATGTCTTCTAATGGAAGAAAATGGCAACACTTTTTATGTAATATATTAATAGGATGAGGCGGCTGTACCAAGAAACCTAACACCTATTAATTAACTTGTGGACTTCACAAATGAAAAATATCCATAAGGCTGAAAAATCCTCACTAGGTATGACTATCCGTAAACCCACACACACACACACACACACCCACACACACACACCACAACATAATCGTTACATGCTGATCTTTAAGCAGGGGTCACAACCGTAAATGGAACATATAATTATTGTGTATAGCTGAGTGTTAGATTTGTGCCAGGCTGGCAAAATATCTACACGGACCTCATAAACATGCCATACATGTAATTTCACTTAGGTATTCTTATTAGAGAAATAAAAGGTATGATTTGGGAACCGGTACCTATTTTACGGACGAATTGAAACCCAAGGCGATACCATATTTTAAGTGGAAGAACGAGGCCGGAGCGGGGGGGGGGGGGGGGGGGGGGGCCGAGTTCTTCCACGCAAAAATAAACGGTGTGCCGGGGTCAATTCGTCGTAAAGAGACGACCGGTTCCCAAATCATACCTTTATTCTCATTCTTAAACAGCTTTATCTTTTAAGGTCATCTTTAACCCAATTCGCGATACTTTACGGCTTAACTACAATAAGAAAGGAATGCCATCACCCAGTGAAAATAATCGAACAACTCGCTGAACGCAACGATTCATACGCAACGAGACGCAATGTGGCAGTCGCTGCGCGAAAGTAGCAAAACGCGGTCTGACGCGAGCGCTTTCAACCTAAAAATTAAAACTTCAATACGCAGCGCGTACTACCTGGGTTCAATTACACGAATTGAACCCGGGCATCAGCCAAGAAATTGCTTACATTTTCCACAGCTGTCTAGAATGTCACTGTACATTGTAATTATTAATCATATCAACCTTTATATTATAATGCACCTTTCTCCTCAATCCAGGTAATATGAGATATTTCTGTATCATTATCTCTATGAAAGCCAAATTGTTTCTATCGGTACATGGATGTTGATAGATTATGAGGTTTGTATTACAAAATGTACTTTACCAGGTCATTTCCATCTGCTGTGCCCATCCATGCTTTGCGTGTTTGCTTTGTGTTGGTTTTGTTTATTATGCGTGCACAAAAGGTTTTCACATTTGTCAACTATGATGGCAACCCAAAAACTGAGTATTGTATACAATTTTTAAATAAGGTATTGGTACCAACCAAAAAGTGGGCAGTGACTCAAAATTGTACTGGAGATGGCCCAATTATTTAATGTGCTTCTCTAAATATGAATCAACCGTCAAACTTTAAAGTAATCATAGCACATTTTTATCAGTGCCCCTAAGTTTCAAAAATTTCGTAGATTCTACACAGGTGCATTGGGAAACTGTAGTAAAACTATACTGTGATGATTAGCTAAAAATGTCTATGTGTCGCAACGAAGGGATTTTGTAATTAGAATATCTCCATATAATTCAATGGTGCTTGGGGGGGGGGGTGTGGGTTGGGTGGAAACGGCCTCCCAATATGAAATAGCGGAGAAAATAGTGCCATGTGCATGTTACGCTCATCCATTAGTAGTTTTATTGGGTTCAGGCAAGTCAAGTTAGAGGTCATTTTCTTGAGGGGGCACTATTTCCCATGGACGGACATAAAACTTAGCATTTCCAGCTCTGCACTTTTAAGTACAATCTGGGGTCCCACATTCCAAGTACAAAATCGCCTTTATTTTAGGACAAATACGCATTTTTGAGCATTCTCGTTCGCAGGTGTAGTTCCTAGCCAATTACAAACATACTGTGCAAAGATATCAAATCTGAAAATTGGGGCGCTCTTCAAAAAAATGTGCTTTAGTGTGTAACGGATCACATAAATCAGAAGATGATGCTTGGTAATATTTTTTAAAATAAGACCTGGTCTTGTCACTCACCAAACTTTTGGGTACCCATGCACATGTTAAAATGACCAGTACCAAAAAAACATGTTTGAAATGGCGCTGGGACTCAAAAACTTGCAAGTAACTGTAAAAAACATTGTTTTAAGTATTGTGAGTCCAGTTCACTGCATTCTTGTGTAATGATTGTTAAAAAAAGTGCTTTCCACATCAATTGTGCCATACTTAGTATTACAAATATTGAATGCCAAGAGTGTGATAGTAAAAAATATATCATAGGTCAAATTTAACGTTTCTATTTCACGAGGTGAAGCCGAGTGAAATGGAAACAGTCCAAAATTTGACCCGAATGATCTATTTTTGTACTACCACTTCTTAGGCAGTCAATTTGTTTATATCATGATATTCACTGGTTTATTTTCAAGCCATGTGATAGTATACAAATATTGAGATGCCCAAGAGTGTGATAGAAAAATATATCATGAGCGTAAAATTTTGACTTTTCTATTTCACGAGGCCGGCAAGGAAATAGCATGGTAAGTAAAAGGATCTGATACAAAAAGGTGGTGTATTGAGCTTCTAAAAAGTGATTTTTGGAAAAAGGTGTACCTGAAAGTTAGTGAGTGATAAAACTGGAATACGGAAGTCAGTGTATTATTATACCCGTGTGTCCCAAAAACAAAACGCAAACATTGGTGGCAGTGCCATAGGTTTTGAACAAAAGCACGTGACTATTAATTCTTTCTTGTAGGTAAGAGGGGACTGTTGGCTAATATCCCTGAAAAGGGCGTTCATGAAGGTAGAGTAAATATTTTAAAGATATAACCCAGAAATCAAGTAACCTGCAGGACCATTTAACCAAATTGAGGCGCTTATTAACTACAAATACGGCACTGTACGATTTGCACCCAGAACCACCAAAATGATCTCTAAGTCCAACCACCATTTTCCCCTTTTTTTAACGACAGGTGATGCAACACTATTAACATATGAATGTTTTCCAGTGGTAATAACAGCTAAAACAACACATGCATTTTAACACACTTAAAAAGATCAAATTAGGAATGTATGATCAAGAAAACTCTTCGTATTGTCCAAAAAGACTGCATTGGATTAGAAGCTATCATTCATCCTCATTTTGTGACGGCACAAAGAGTTATTCTTTAAACCCAATTTAATGACAGAATGAATAAACTGATATTATTACGTAGTTTTTTGTTGAAAATAGGTTTTACTTTCATAAAAGCAACATTATTTTCATGAAGTACATATTTTTCAGTAACACGCCGTTGCAGCACAATGCATTACATTTTATGTAATTGGAGTTTGTCTATGAATTATTATAGTTTTACTATATTCCTGACCATATTTTATCACCAATAAATTAATGTTTTATTATGATCAATTAAATAATAATTTTATATTGCAGCCATGGATCCAGTTGAAGTTGTTCTGCAAGAAATTGGGCAAGTAAATGTGATTGGCTATATCAATATTGTATTTGCCATTGTTTCTTCATTGCCCGTCTTGTGGTTAACCAGCCTCCTCATTTTTGTAAAAGGGTTTGGCAGTTATTGATGTTGGCGCATATCTTAGAAAAACTATGACTCACCTTTATGAACTTTTCAGAATATTAGCTAACAGTCCATCTTACTGACAACAAAGAACAAGTGTCACATGTTTCGTTCAAAACTATGGCACCTGCAACCACGTGTTGCGTTTTTTTTTTGACACACGGTAGTACTTAAAGGTGCAAGAGAGATTAAAAAATAACAGGTGTCCCTCAAAATGTACAAATTCTGATTTTTGGCACTGATGTAAAGCTTTCATCAAAAATTGAAGTGTATAATCTATTATGAAATTTATATTATGGACACAATATTTGGGTGCCTCAAAATCTCTCTTGCACCTTATGTATATAGAGGATGTATGAGAAATTGAAAATATACTCATTTCTTAATTTACCTTTTAATTGATCTTGGATAATGTCAACCCTCTTCAGAGGATGGAAGGCCTGACATTGAAGGTTGATCTTGCTTCTGCAAACGAGTTGGCAATCAAGAATTAATAAACTCTTTGTAAGGTAACAGACTACCCACCCAGGATGTAGAAAAACTGGTGTGGTTCTTTGCCAAGGATATGATAAGGTTTAAGTGAAGTCTATATAAAATGACCATTGACCAACAAAACAGGAACTTATCTTCTGCATAAGCTTGAAACAGGAAGAAACAACATGACAGTCATAGCGTAGAAGTGAAGGGACTCTATAAGCATACTTGTATGATACATACAAGTACGTACATACGTCACCCACACACCCCACCAATTATAAAGAAACACAAAAATTTTATTCAAAACCTATCAGGTTCTCAGTTTGAGACGAGGAAGGATACTAAATTTCAAAAATAATGCAAACAACATAAAACAAATCTATGTGTCAAAATTTTGATTTCAGTGTCGAAAATTTAATATTGAAAAAAAAATACACTGATGATGTCATATCAATTTCCTAATAATGATCTTTATTGAAAAAAGATATCAAAAACCCGCACATACATTTGTAAGCTTTAAAACTCTGTGTAGTGAAGATGCAGCTTCAGAACTGTAAAACTAACTTCCACGGGGGAAATGTTAAAATGTATTTCTTTAAAAAGGTGCATTGCATTGTGGGAAATTTGACGTATGTACGTACTTGTACGTATCTACCTTGTACGCTTCTCGTGGACTTTTAGATTAAAGAAAAATAAATGTTATGGAGGGAAGCTACTCTCTTACTAAGATATCCAAGAGGAGATCTGTAAGAGTCAACCTTCCCAGATTACTACTAGCAATACTTAAAAAGTGGAAAGCAACCAAAATGTTCAGCTTCCCCTTGACCAATGGCGGTAAAAGTCTTATGCTGAACAACATTATCAAAATCAATCACAAATAATGATTAGAAGTTTCAAAATACCATATTTTTGTTCTAGCAACCCTTTTTTAACACACATTTATTAAATGTTATTTGTTTAGGTGCGAGGATATGTCTTTAACTATGCCTACATTGACCAGATATACCAATTATTGAGCTATTATTTATATACAAACACACACTTGATTAGAGGTGTTAATCTGTTAAAACCACTTTATTTCTATGTGGCAAAATTGGAGATTTGCTCAGAATTGAAAACCAAGTGGTCAGGCAAACAAATGGCTTGTATCCATATTTGATACCAAAATGTGCAGGGATGTGTAAATCTAAGACCCCCCCCCACCCCATTTTGCTGTGAGTATTGAAGTGTGTTGCCGGTACTCTGCGACCTGTGATTGCCAAGTGTGAATCAAGATTAAATCAAATTCTTTTCAACCCATTTGATGTAGCCTGAAGCAGGTCCTTGTCTAGCTGTAGTGAACAAAAGTCAAAACTTTTTTCTACATTCCTTTCCGTATGCAGGGCCGGCGCCAGCTATGCGCCAGGTGCGGCGATCGAGAAAAACACAAACAAACAAACAAGCAAAGAGCGTGAGAAGGAGAGGAGAAAGAAATGAGAGAAGCAAAAAGAGGGGGAAATGAAAGAAGGGAAAAGAGGGGGGGAGGGAGATCGTGCGAAAGTTGGAGAATAAAAGTTTCTATTGTCTTCAAAAAGAAGATTCAAAAAATAGGTATACAAAGGGCAGAGCCGTTGTCCCTCCACCAGTCTCCCCCACAAAAAAAAAGAACCAAACAAAAAATGATGCGACAATGACGCGACTAAAACAATGTTTTAAATTATCATGTGCTAAATTTAAAGAAAATTTAATTTGTTTCTTCCATTTTTTTTTTTTTGATCTTCAGATTTTGGGGGTATTTGGAAGACCAATTTGACCTCAAAAAAGAAAAAAGCAGGACTGGTTCGAGACCGTATTATTTTCCTATTTAATTCAATGTTTGCCAGTTTCTCCAAGCCTTCATAATATAAGAAACCACTCCCATGCTTCCTAACTTATTGCCAAAATCTCCAAATTTCCCCAAATTTCCGCGGCTACGTTAAAGTGCCAACGAGAGTTTCAATAACCAGGTGTCCCATGAAACGGAAATTCTGATTTCGCACTAATGAAATCTTTCTATCAAAAATATCCCCATGTGAAAGACTAAGCTGAGACTCATTTCTTTGGTACAAATTGTGAATTTTGAATTTACTAAGAGCAACTTACTAAATAGCCTATGTGTTAAATTGAAATTAAGCAAATCAAAATCGCCTTTGTTTCACTTGGCATGGCATTTTTTGTAGCCAAAATACACGATAAGAAATGTATGGGGAGTCTTATCATATGAAATCAATACATATAAATCACAATAATGCCCCATTTACGAGTATGGACCAGATGCATGCAGGGCCTATCTTGGTTTGAGAAATGACCACACCTTTTGTGATGCTTGGACGTTACGGACCAGTCTTGTACTACCTTTCCGCATGAAATTGCGGTAGTGGGGGTCTGTAGTGCACAGATTTCATGGAGTGTGCAAAGCTGGATAAACCTGTGAATTTTGATAATCAAAAACCTGTTGGAAGGCACTTGCACAACCCCTCATGGCCTGCAGCTTGGAGGTTCAAGGTTACACCGGGTAAAACATTTAAAATGTTCGTATTGTGTTGAAAAGCACACCATGACGTGTGTCTGGTTACAAGGATTCCAAAAAGTTACAGTTTATACTACCTATGGCTTAAAGGTCTGGAATAGGTGGTTAAAACTGTAAACAAAGGTGAAAAAGTCAAGTGGTTTGACAGGAATCAAAAGTTAACGTTTGCTCCAATTTTTTGTAAAACGTGGACTCAAGTGTTGGTTCAGCTCCTAGAATGAAAATATAGGATAGTTTTAACTATCCTAAGTGTTTGGTTATTAACAAAGATGGCGAATAACAAGCTATTGGAGCTATTGGATTCTATTGACCTGTTGACCTATTTGTTGTAATACATGAAAATATGCATAAAATTATGAATAACATTAACTGAAATGCGCACGACACACAACAACATACGACCGGGGTGGGGTCAATATTCATGTTGATTTTTCTATATTTTTAGTGCTGATTGTAAAGATTTTTTTTCCTACTATTATTATTATCTGTGATTTTCATTTCCTAAAGCAAGCAAAAAAAATTGGATTGTCTCCGTTGCCGATTTGCTTCTTTCGAAAGATGTACCTACTTAATCAGTTGAAGGTTTCAGGCTTCGGGACCAGGACACCGAACCACCTCCGGGCCTTTGTATATGAATTATCACGGAATAATGTACTATGATGAGTTTAAAGATATATTTACTTTTTAAGACCGTTGAAATCATACCTATAGATTATAAGTGAACCACTTACAAATTCAAATTGATTCTATAAAATTTGCTTCAAAAAAGTGTTTTCCCTCCCGCACTCACCTCGGGTAGCTTGTGATATGAATGAAATCGCCTGAACATGTTACAATGATTAATACAAAAAAATCAAAAGAATAAAAAATTAATATTTTTACTTTTTTAAAAAAACCGATGATCATAGAATATTATAAGTAAGCCAATTACAAATTTTTGTTTTATCAAAATTTGCATGAGAAAATGCGTTTGGCGTGGAAGGGAGACACCACTACCGCAACCACCTCTGCGTCTGCGAACTCTCCATGAAACATTTTCATAAACCGAGAGCCCATTGCATATAGAAAACCGAATTTTCCCGGGCCCTTAAAACGGGCCCAAGGCTGCACAAACGTTATAGTCTACGCTTCTGCTATAGTACATTCTTAAGGGCCATGGTCCGATCGCTGTTAGCATCTTTCGCAAGAACTCACGGTATTATCGGGAGTGGTCCAAATTCTGGCTATCAGAAGAAGCTAACTATTTTTCATTTATCCCTTGAAATCTTAGGACTAAAGGACGTTTGGTTTGGAGTTATTAGCAAAATTGTGCCCAAGTTTGGTTCGGGACCCACTATCAATTTATACAGAGGAGCTTCCTAAAGTGACAGGAGGAGATTTTTTAGGATACCACTTTCTCTCAAATTTCCACTGGATCGGTTGTAGACAAACTTACCGAGATCCGTTTGGGAAGGTAAGTTTCTTGGACAACACAGGTGCAAAAGAAAACCGCAAACCACTGGTTTTTGAACTTACCTGCTATCGTAATCGTTCCCTAGAAACCCCCGGAGGAAACCATGCTTTGACTTTTCTGTAGTGCAAGACAGAAACTACTAAACATTATTAGATAAAGGACAGCGTATTCGGACTTATTCCACTTCAGTTAGTTCTTGTCAAGACGCTTTCGCTTGAATATTTCACTAGCAAACTGTTGAAATCCTAAGCCGATTATTCCGGTATTAAAATCCAAACACGGATGAGAATCCCACCAACCAACAATTGCCAGTTGTAGTGCTACAATGTTATCGGTAACGCAATTGAAAATACGAGTGACACTTACTTGCAGACAATTTTCCTGCTCAGCGTCTTGGAGGTTTGTAAATTTTTTTCCGAAAGATGTGGAAAAATCTTCGCGGGGGTGTTTTTCCATATACGGGCGACGATATGAATTAGTCAAGACCATAATAGCAATCAAAGCTACGATTGCTTTGCAGAGTTAATATTACGGATCGAGGATTAATTTTATTGAAGCGGACCTTTGTACATGAAACACACTGAACCATCACAGTCCCATTTCATTCCCGACATAATTTATCCAATGAGTACAAACTAGTGTGCCTCATTTGCATAATTGTGCGGCCATCAGTTGATGAAATTCAAAAAATAACAAAGACGCTCGGCCCTGCGCTCGCGTGAGCGATTTTATATTTAGCAATTTCTAATATGGAGGACATGGGTAGCCGTGCAGGGCAGTGTTGACTTGCGAACGGTAGTATTCGTTGTAACCAGAGTGATTCGTGTATATAAAAGGGAAGGTATGAAATAGATTATGAGACCATTTTTCTATATACTGGTCATGTGTACAAGTTTACCGCCCTGGCCACGGACTAGGCTTAGGCTTTTCGAATGCCTTGTGGTAAGCCCGTGGGTACGGGTATAGGTCCAAGGTATCTGACTGGACACTCCACAATGGGGCTACGACGTGCTTCGAGATTAGGGTTACATTGGACTAAGGCGCGGGGGGAGAGGGTCAATACCAATAATCATACACGGGGAGTGTACTCTTTGCAAAGGGAAATAGACGAGATCTTGAACAAGGACAATCAGGGTGATCATTGGTAAGAATTCCAAATATGTAAAATAGGGTCGAGAAAAATGGGGGCGCTCTTTCTGGAAATCTCTCATTTATCTCTTTAAATAATCACGTTTGCTCTCACACCAAAAAGGATTGATTATCGACGCGAACGTTACTGATAGGGTTTTGGGGTGAAGGTCATATCTATCAAAATGAAAAATTATACTTAAATCGGATCACCCATTTTAGCTACACGGACACTTATTAACCCGCCGCACCACTTTCAAGTTGCTTCCGCCGGCCGTATACGGATTCTTAACTTAAGTTGGTTTATAATCAATCATTCTTCTCAAGTGGACTTCGATTTCTAGGATATGAGTAAAAATTTTGCAAGCTTGATAAATCGTAAAGGTGCTTTTTCTAATCGTCTTTGGGACTCCCCCTTGACTACCTGGAAGAAGGTCAATTTTGATATCAGCTAAAAAGCCATATTTTTTCATGTTGTCCTGAAATGTTAGATTTCAATCAATTTCTTTTCCAAGATAGAGATAAAAACTGCTTACAATGGTTTAGTAATGTACACAGATCTTTTGAGTGGGGGACAAGCATAATATCCGACGAATGGTTAAGGTCAGCAATATAATATAAGTGCTGATATAAATGTAGTTTTAATATCACATGATTCTCTGTGAATGGATCTTCCCCCGAATGGCAAAAAACTGGGGTACCTCCCCTAGCCCCTTTCGCATGTCACAACAATGGGTACCATCATAATGAGCACAGTGTGGAAGAGCATTGCAATATGCTAGTACACGCTTCTCACATCAAAACCCAAATGAGTTTCCAAGATAACTTGGGTGATGAGTGTATGCAAGCGCCAGGCTCTCCTATAAAGAAGGCAAATATACATAAATCGAACAAGCATCTTTAATAGCCCCGGCTTGCTTGGTTTTGGCAGATAGAGGCATATTAATCCATAGATTCCCACTTTAGTAAGCCTTGAGAACATCCCTAGTGACCTTGGGTCATTTTCTCACTAGCTTCAATGGAAGTACTTTGGAGAGCGGAATTAAGTGACTCTGCCAAAGCTCAGAGAATGTCGGGAGTTCATCCTAAGTTTTTAAAGAAGTTCTAAGGTCTGTATAGAGATGCAGCCTATTGACAGGGAAAAATCCAGGACTTCTCTAAAGCTTTAGGACCATTTGCAAAGATGATTCATTTGAATGTTTTTTTCATGCCAATTCCAAAGATGGGTCATTACCAAGCAAAAATTGTGAAATTCTTAGGAAAAACAATGAGAACACTTTGATCTGTCAGCAGCTACAGGTCAACTGAAGGACCACAATGATTGTTTTGCTTGACTTGTGGCTGAAGTTCAGACACTTCGTAGAATCATAGAATTATAAAGGAGAACTTATCATGTGTATTTTAATAACAAAACTGTTAGTCTCTCACATTGCAGTGTTGTCCATGATGTATGTTTAAACTATGCAGATTTGCCGGAGAGTGCCTGACATGTAGAGGGGCCCAGGTTCGATTCCCGGTCAAAATTGCACTTTTGCAATTATGTACTTGTAGGGTTTAGTTTGAAATATGTATTGTTTATATATTACATTTTAATATATTCATTGTTAATTTTTCTGAACAATATAAATGACACTTCTTTCCTCCATTCTTGGACAAAAAAAAGAAAAAGAAAATGATGTCAGACCATACATGTTGGGCTCTTGTAGACCAATACAGGTGATTCAAAAAGATTTACACTCACTTTCAGAAAACTATTAAAAATATTTAACAATTTTTAATTTTGTATTTAATATAAAGTGCAACCTTTGGTTTTGGGCTTTTTTTAATTTTGGTAAAAAAAATCGAAAGTTTACCTTTTCCGGCATATGCAGATATGGTAAATTAAAAGGAAAGCCGCAAAAAAAAACCCCCTAGTGACCATGGTTTGTACAATTCTTCACTTCCACACGACATAACAAAAACCCTTGTGTTACGTCCTTAATGCTTATAACTTTTGTATTTTGTTCTAAAGTTACCATTACCTAATCCGTACCAACTGTTTTGTTGATAATATTTTTCTTAACAAGAGTCAATGACAGTAGCGTAACAGGGGCAGGGGGAAGGGGTCACATTCCCCCCCCCCCCCCCCCCCCCCCCCTGTCCTTACCAGAATAAGCTTTAGCTAGCGGTAAAGCATCCAGGAAAGTGGGACACGGACAAGTTAAAGGGAGTAGAGAAAAGAGAGGGAAGGGCTAGGAAAGAATTGAGATCCAAGGAAAGGCAGATGGACATTAAAGAATTTATTGGCAATAAATCTATCGGCACATTATAATGAAATCTCCCTAAATCCCTGTTTCGGTATTGCTTGCGGCGTTTTAAATAATAGCCAGGAAAGATGGCAGCCTTCCTCATTGTTGTAACAGTCCGGACATTTCCGGAATAATCTGGATTTTTTTCGCAGGAATACTCCCAATGACCATGAACCACTGGTACGTCTATTTAGGATATTTCATTAATATTCCGATAGATTTATGCCAATAAATTTCTTTAAATTGTGTTTTTATGTCATATCTTACTTCGCCAAATATGCCCCCCCCCCCCGATTAGGTTTTAGTTTTCTCCGCGAAAAGATATGTGACAATTTCCGAACATTTATTGAAGTATTGCTTCAAAATTTGGGTGTACGATTCCATAATTTGTTATTTGATTGCAGAATAATGAAATAATTGACATTTTTTTTGATGACACTTTAACACAACGGGATTCAAACATCACGCAAAGAATGTCATGATGTACTTGTAATATACTCACCAAAGTCTCTTTGGCCAAATTCCACACATCGATCCGTGGACAGAGTGACAAATGGGTACCTATCTTAGGTTAGCATAACTTCTCCATGCAAGGTTCAAAAATCAAATTCAAAATGTCTCAGTAGGTGAAATAATCTAGTTTTTCTATGTGATGGTCGTATCTTTGTAGATTTTCACTGCTGTAAAAAAAAATCAACCAAAACGAGTGTAAATCTTTTTGACTCAACCTGTATTATCCTATTGACTCTAGGGTGGTCACTCAAGTATCGTAGTGTGCATACGCGTGCCAAAAAAGTATGAAAAATGGGTGGTTTTGGTGGGTGCATATATGCATCATATCATTCAAGGTTCATTTTAAATAGTTATGTTGTGACGTTTATATATACAGTTAGCATGTGGTGCCCAAAGCATAGCAAAATCTGCTTTAATGGAGGGTGAGGGTGGCCATATAAAACGGGTTTATGGGTGTTTTGAAAAAAAAAGTGGGCATGCATGTGTAGGCCATTCTCACTTGAATCACCCCCGTCTCGCCCAGTCCTCAGTCTTCACCCTCCGTCTTCACATTGTTTAACTGCCACTGATATACTCCAATCATATTAAACACTTATATTCACAATATGTACCCATTCTAAAAGACTTTAATAAAATGTGAATTTTACCTTGAACTTATCTAACTTCCACATCATTTTATCTTTGCAGAAAATGGTCAGTTTAATCAATTCGTTAACGTCCTTCAGTAATATTTTCATCCTATTTTAACATCCTCTTTCGAATCCATTACTCCTCAAAACCAAATAAAACAGTTGTGTTGAGAAGATTAAGAACAATAGGAAAGACAATACATGGCGGCAGCATGACTCACAGCAGGCTGAGAAGCGGGACAACAAACCGTCCACTGTATTAATGTTGGGTCGTTGAACGGAATTCGCCATGGCTTTGCAGATAAACTGGGTCATCTGAATAGGCAGGCTTTCAATGATTTCAAGTTGAGAATAGGTATGGTCATAGGATTGACGGGCCGTAGTGTACCCAGTCAGGGGGCAAAGTCCTGATCAGTGCAAAAATGTCCTGATCACAGACAAAAGTGTCCCTTTCCTAGAGAAATAAGTGTCCAAGGGTCACTTTGCACCCTCTGCCCTCCCACTGCGATGCCATTGTAAGTATTCAAAATGGAAGGTTGAACTATGGGGGGGGGGTCAGTCACATTATCTGAGGTCAAGGTCAAAGGTCATTGAAGTCTTATTCAATTCTTACTCAAGTGCAGTTATGAAGCCATTATGGTAGTTTATTTAGCTTAAAAAAAATGTTTGGCACTAGACCATTCAGGCATCATTAAAAATTTCTGATGCAGACTAAACCTTTGTCCCACTTCCAGGGTTGAAAAAACTGGGAGCAAAAGTCATGGAATTATCTTCACTTTTGATATTTACTCCTCTTACAGATCCATTTTTTTGTAGGAAATAAATTGACCAATTGGGCAATTTTTCGTAAGTTTTTCTCCCTAAAAGTGTTTTGACCCTGCATTGCCAACCACCATATTTACCACACTGGTGATAAGGAAAAATCAATGCAGAGGAAAATGTACAGGAATAGGATTCGTTTAAACAAAGGCGTTGTGGATTTAATAAATTGGTCTCAGTTGTTTACAAATAGGCCCTTTAAAATCAACTTTTTATGAAGGGGCCTCTTCTTTAAAAGGGAAAAAGGCCCACTTTTTGATAAAAAGGTCCAAAATTTAGAAAGATAATGACAAGAAAGTCCCCCCTTTTTTTTTTTTTTTTTTTTTTTAAAAAAAGTCCACAAGGCGGTTTCGAACCACAAGGGTCCCCCGTCCGTCACGGTTAGTACATGTAATTAAAATATAATTTTAAGATCACATGGAGAATTGTGATGGAAATAAGTGGTTTTCAAACCACATGAGGCTCTTGCCATTAGCAGTTGACAAGTTGATGGTACAAATGTGACTACATTGACCATACAAAAATAGGTTGAGTATTTGATCTTGGATGATCCTACTTGATCCTTGAAACCTTCACAAATTTTCGGTTTACAATGTCTATCACATCCACAACAGTGTCTGGACCTACTACCTATTGAGCGAGTTGACCTTGAAAAATCCCACAACCTTGAAATGACCTTCACAATTTTTGCAATGAATGTTTACTACACCCATCAGGTTTTTCATGAACAAAACAAACATGTATGGATTTGAAATTGGATGAACCCCACATGACCTTGAAATGACCATCAAATTTTTTGGCACTGAATGTGTTTCAGGTCAACCCACCAAGTAGTAGTGTTTCAAATCATCCTGCCACCATTGACAGGGTTATAGCAATTAATCCCATTTTTGAACCGCATTTGACCCTTTTTGGAACTATGCCACATAAACAAACCGTCGCCACTTATCCACAGCCTACGGGTGACATCCATGGTGCGAAAGATGGGCACCCATACTTGCTTGGTCAAAATTATCGTGTTTACAAGGTTACAACACACTGAGTTCTCCCATACCGTAGCTACTGTAACATCTCTGGGCCTAAACTATCATACGACTCACCTAAAACAAATATAACAGAAATGGGCCATTCGCACTATCCACCAAACTCACCCCCCAGAACTCACACTTTGCCATTATTTCACTCACTGAAAACCTAAATTAGAGCACCTCAAACCAACTCCAAACAGCGCTCTTCATGTTTGATTTCACAACGATCATTTTACCTCGAACTTCAGCAATTATTTTACACAAACAGACAAAATCCACAGCTCTAACACCAGCACAAGCCACCAAAACTCATCTTCCCCTCCCAAAATCCTCCTCTGAAAAAGCCACTGTATTCAGTATCACGGCGCAAACATTTGGAATGATCTTCCAGAATCCATCACAACAATTACCAAACAAAAAAAGACTTTAAAGCTCAATGAAAAAACTTCTCATCAAACCAGTACAATTCTTTTTAACCCCAAGTCTGCATGTTCTCTCACCTTTTCTTCATCTATTTCTATCTCATTCCTTACCTTTGCGTCACCTCTACCTCTTCTATCTCGGTTCCTCATTTGACATATAATTACATACCTCAGCAGACATGTTGAAAAGTCTCTCCGTCTTCTAAATTCGCGTATCCCGTTTTCCGTTAAGTGTTTGTTTAGCTTAGATATATGGTTTGTTTTGTTTGGTTGTCTCTGTTTTTTTGGTTGATGTTTTAACCTATGTAATTCTCTATTTCACCCCTTACTTGTATTATTTTGTAATATTGAGGTATATTTCACTTGTACGTATTACAGGGCCAGCAATCACCATAAGCCCTATCGGGTTGTCTCATTACTGGTCCTAGCATATCATATCATTGCCGCACAGTTTATCTTAGTACAGTCTGCAATTGTACTTTTATGTAATATTATATATTATACTGTTTTTATACATTTCTGTAAACTCGATATGTTATGCTGAATATAAATTGAATTGAAATTGACTTAACAATAAAACCTTCTCTTTGCCAAAATTTGACCCTATTTTGACCCATATTGGACCTTTTGACCATGCCACATGCCCACCTCCGAACTCATCCACCGCCTACTGGGTGACATCTATGGTGCTAAGATGGACACCCACACTTGCTTAGATCAGAGATATTTTTGATGTGGATGCAACACACAATGAAGCGGGATTTCATATAGTCCCCCTTTGCCAACTCAAGTTGTGATAATAAAAAATTCAAAAAAAGGATAATTTTAGGGGGTTAGGTCCACTTTTACCAAAAGAGGTCTTGCCTTTTTCGAAGGCCCCACATCAAAAAATAAATCCTACGTACGGCCCTGAGTTTGTCTAATCTGTTGAAATTCATATGTGATAACCTTGGTATAATACTGGCAGTGCGAGAGCATGGCCTAGTGGTTAGGGTGCTTGCCTGTGGTGAGATTAACCAAAACTCCCAGGTTCGAATCCAGCTGGGTTACTTGCTGGGTTTATCTGGGTACTCAATTATGGATTAGATCTGTGTATAGCTTATTGATTAAAAACAGAATACCTCCCTCTATGGGTCACTTGGAACTGCGGAAATCAATCATAAAGCATCCCGTCCCTTTGGAGGGATGTAAGCCGTCGGTGGACGAGGAGGTCTTCAACTGTACATGTACATCGCCAGTCGAGTTTTCAAAATAGGAGTAGGGGGAACCCCTGGATTGTTCCCACTTCTTGTTCTGCCCCCCCAGTCTAAAAAGGGACCATGTTAGGAACATCCATATCATGAACACAAAGCCTGGCGGAAATAAATCCCACCCCCACAACAATCCATTACCAAGGATGGTGGATACGCAAAGGAAGAGAAGTATCAATACTGGTTGAGTCTATTAGTGTTGTGGTATCAACCAACATTTATTGGTTGAAGTCGTGGTGCATGCTACTAGTGATTAGCTTTTTGGTAACTCCATGGAACCTCATCTGTGTGTCAATGAGCTAGAATATAAACCAAGCGGGGAAACGCTCATGGTATTGAATGGCCAGCAGCGTAAACCGATTTCTCTCACACCATCGCGCCATCCTTGTTGTGCGCAACCAGCCGCGCGTCTTTACTGTTCTGCACAAGCCCACGCACCTAACATCTGTGCGTCACGCGTTATCAGTGTTGCATTTCCTTCCCCAGTAATCCATTGTCTGATCGGCCGATTTTTTCTGCAGTATTATGCGAAAACCAATCGATGAAGAAACCACCACGCTTCTAAAAAGATTCCTGCATGCCTAATGCACAAAACTCGTCCCGAGTGTACCCCTGTAAATTTTGCTTAGGAAAAGAGATATTTGAGTCGGAGTGGAATCATAGCATGTGGCATCAGTGTGTTGTTGTTTGTTTTCTCACTACTCGGCGTATGTGACGAACGTAAAATACAGCGTGTCTCAATATCATAATACTTTTACAGATACGACATACGTAAACCAAATATTGTGGTGCCCAAAACTATGTTAATGAAGTGCGTATGCCAGATAATTCTTTTGGGCACCTTGATTTTGGTTACCGCCGTTTGTGGAGAGAATCGCTTTTCCATCTTATATAAGTCATTGTGTGTGATTCTCTGATTGAAAATAAATATACGTTTAAAGAAGAAAAAGTAATCTAATGTCTTTAAATTGCTATTGTGACTGCCTCTTCATTTGTGCATTTGTGACATGTTCAACCATGGCCGCAGTTGTAGCCGGTGTAATCGGAGCAAGGAAGCCCCAGTCGAAATATGGGGAAACACGTCACCGTAGCAAGTAGAATGGCTTTCCACCTCACCGGGGGTTATTGGTGAAATTCAGGAATGTCGCCTTTGTTCAAAGCCGTGACCTGCCTAAATTTTTTTTTGTATTTCTATGAGTGTATGTCTGTCAGCGTCAAAATACCTGCATAGAAATAGACTACATTTCTGGCATCAGAATAGGGAATATGTTTTAAAAGGGGGCAACAAGAGATTTGAGACACCCATATTTTGTCAGAATAGTAATCTTGTATAATTTGACACTCAATAGATTTCTTACCTTGGTCATCTGGGCTACAGAAATGCCTAAAAAGAAAAAAGTTTTATTTTTGATTATTTTATATTTTGATGTAACACATAGGCCTGAATTGTATTTGCTCCTATATGATTGAAAATTTCACATTTTTGTACCAAAGAATCTTTCTCAGCTTAATCCTTTCAGATGGGTATATTTTTGGATGGGACGTTACATCAGGACAAAAATATTACTTTTGATTTTTTCGGGACCCTGGGAAATCTCTGTTGCCCCTTTAACATCTAAGGGCCATAGGAAAAAACTTTGGCTAAAAGTCCTATTCACTGGCCTAAAAATATAATTATCAAAATTTGAATCCTATAGTCCGGCCATTATAGTCTCCATTATAGTAAACCATTTCCTTTATCATCACCCAGTGACAGCAATCGAACAACAGGAGCCGGTCTGGGAGAGTTTGGCTTCTCCTGCAAGAGTCTTCGGCTTGTCTCCGTCAAGGGCAAAGGCCAGCTCAAGACATTTTTGGTGGCATCGGATCGGTCGCTCGGTCTCCCCAAATCATCTAACCTTGGCTCCATGCCACTGACCACCGCTAACCAGTTAAACATGTTTGATATTGTGTTCAATACCCCCTTATTGCCTTCCACCTGCACCAACTAGACAATATCTATAGTCCATTTCCATAAATTAGGACAAGTTAGTAGAATTTTCTCTACGCACAGGATAAATTCCTGGGCTACGGTCACTCCGACTCCCTAAGATATGATAGCTATTCTCATCTGCTACAAAGTGGATCATGACCCTTTGACAAGTTGGATAGCATATATTAGTGAAAGGTCCGTTCCTTTTGTATGTGAAAACAGACTTAACACAAGGGCTGATTAGCTCAGTTGGTAAATGTAGACCATTTTCCAGAGGTTACTGGTGCGAAGCCAGTATCAGCCAATTGTTCTTTGCTCTTGTCGCTTTAAAGATAACACTTGTTTGGAATTTTTAAACATTTTTTGTAGAATTCTGAAACTAACTGCAGAATCCTCAAAACCACTGACCTAGACTCGGCTTGTTTGGCCTCATTGATGCATTTTTTTCATTCTGATTTCACATATTTGCAATGTTGAGTCTTATTTTTTTTCAAAAAAAAATGAACTCTGACAGGGTTCATTGCAAAGTTCGGGCTCTAAAAGCAGTCGCGTACCAACCTTTGTCAAATCGGGGGGTAAGGGGTGCCGAGGCATTTTCTGAGAGGCGAATGGGTCCCTTCTCCAATCCAAACATTGTACACAATGTCGTGGTTTCTTGGGGGTGGGAGGTTCTGAGCACCCCTGCTGGTTTATACCACTGTTTAAAAGGGTAAATTCCTGTTTTTTCATCAAGTGTGCCAACATTTTGAAGGCACCCCCTGGGAAAAGTGTATGATGGAGGAACAAGCTCTATATATGTAGCGTTTGATATTGCCAAATTACGGTGCCTTTGGAAGGGGACGGAGATTAGATTGGAGATTTTGAAACCTTTTATTCCTACACAATTGCTTCAGTTGACGAAACAATACCAGCTAATTTTACCCTAAATGGCCAAAGTGGCAACTTAAAATCAACATTCATTTCACACATTATGGGACTAATTCAATACTCAACTGCTGCGTTTTTCCGGTTCAATCGCGGTAAATTAATTGAGTGTTGCTGAATTACTAACCAGGATTCACAGGATTCAGATATTGAGCATATTAAATGAACTGCCATGGAACTGGGCAGAACCGGAAAATGCCCTCCGGTTGGATTATTGATTTGGTCCTTAATCATGTCAATGTGAAGTACAAATGTGGTAGGTGGCCCATAGATGACTGTCATCATAGGGCTAGGAAAGAGCCTAAAATTGTTAGAGCACTAATATCCAAAAGTTGATTGTTCAATTCCACCTTCCTCTAATTTATTTTGCCTTGGTATACTTTGAAAATCATTTTCTGGTCAGTTTCCCACTCAAACAGGTTATGTTATCATTTTGGTATTTGAATGAGCGGTTGGTCTCTCTGGCTACTCATGCATTAGAAAAGTTGTAATGGTGCAGGGTATACTGAATGACCTAAAATAGGTTATTTCCTTTAAAGGATATAAGCCATTCTTTTTGTCCCCTGGATTATTACGGAGGAGTGTGATAGGTTTTTAGAGTCAAGTAATTACAAACTCCATTTCGCATCACAAAATTGCACTGTGCATACTTGAACATGTTATACTTCTATTTCTGTGGGTTTGGGGACATTGAAAATTACACCGTGACCATATTTGATAGGGTCACAAAGCGTTTGTGTAGGGTTACATTTACAAAAATACATTGTTCCCCGAACCAGTGTCGCCTGTTGTCCGGGCGGTTTGTCAACAGGAACGTAGTTTGGCTATGTTTCGAGATTTTGGCCATGTTTTTTTTGCTGAGGACTTTGGTGTTTGATTTTAATGAATTGGTGTCAAAGGTCACATAGGGGGTATCAAATGGTCAATCTGTGTACATCCCGCTTAAGTCATGGCCGTGATTATTTTTTGATAACTTGGTGACCAGCCATCTATTGGTAAAGAAATGTTTTTATAGATTTCACAAAATGGGTGTTAAATTCACCTATGGGTCATCAAATGTCACTCTGTTTACACCACATATGAGTCTTGGGCCAGTGGTTTTGCTGATCAAGTATGAAGTTAGTCAATACATATGGAATAGCAACTGTTAACCTTTTTTTATGGCCACATCCTATTTCCCACTATGGAAAAATCCCTCCCTAATGTGTCTTCCTGCTAAAGCAGTCGACACAAAAATGACTGATTTTAAATTATGTTGGTTAGTATTTTTGCACAATTTTGTAAGGCACTACCATTTCTTGTGTGAATTTCCTTAAGTTGTTACAGTCAAGAATCAAATGGATTTTTATTTTGAAAGAGAATGGCTGTATTCCTTTCCTTTACAATAGATGAATTGGGCATCCATTTGAAATGCATACTCCCCTTGTGGAGACTTAACTGGAGTCTGCTACAGAGGGGGTGTGTATTTCAAATCTATTATACCAATAGGCTAATCCATTTGGAATCTATACTCCCTATAAAGACTTAAAGCAATAACAGCACATTTTTTTGAAGAGTGCCCCATGTTCAAATTTGAGTATTTTTGCAGAGTTGTGTTTGTAATGTCTGGTAAACTATAACTTCGAGTGGTCATGGCTCAAAAGTTGGTATTTGTCATAAAAGAAGTGATTTATAATTAGGAATGGGATCACTGATTGTAATTTATGGCGGAGCTTTGTACAACGCCAAATTTATTCCGTCTCATGATGAATTAGTTTCCAGCCTCGAATAAAATGATCTCATCACTTGACTGTCTGAATCGACGCACAATGGATGAGCGCTATTTCCAAGCTATTTCATATTGAAGATGTTTCCACGCCCGTTGAATTATTGGAGATCTCCGTATTAATTATTATATTACAAAATTCCTTGCTTTACGGACATATAGAGGTTTGGAGCTCTAGCCACTCCAGGCTTTGTTTACTAGCAATTACCAATGTAACGTGCAAAATCTCAAAATATCCAGAAAATTGGGGTGCCTCTTCAAAAAAATGTGTTTGTTATTGCTTTAAACTCTAACATGTCCCAAAACCCCCCATATCTGATGCTAGAACATGCACTAATTCCCAAATCGTTGTTATGCCATAGGGGCTCCTGGTTCGATTCCCACCCAAGATGTGAAATCTTCTTAGCTTCTATCCCTGTACTCCTTCCCTTCCTCCTGGGCTACATATTTCAATGGTGTTAGGGTTATTCAGTTTTCCACAGGAAGGGGTGTAGATTTTAAATGAATCTACCCGTTTGGCTAATCCATCTGAAACTCATTCTCGCCATGTAGGAGACTATCCAAATCCTCCACAACAGTGGCATGGATTTTAAATGGCATAGTCCATTGGTACGGCACAACTCTGAATGTATCTTCAACACAGGTTTTGGTATAAGACAGGGCATAATCAAAGCTGTATGTGGTACACAGTATGATGTGTGTACAAATACATTGTTATTTCTTGGTCAGGGTTATTTTTAGATACAAGGTAGAGTAGATGTAGTAACGGGACTTCCTGCATGGGTGCATACTGGTTTTAGGATACCAAATTTTTGTATATAAAAAAAGCTGTGGTTGGCTTACTGAAATATCACTAGATAGACATTTATATTTATTTATTATAGAAAGTTTTATTTATGGGTTTAAATAGTGTGCAATGATTGCCAAAATGTTGCCTGGTCTAGAAAGCTTTGGTTTTAAGCTTAAAATGACCAATAACTTAGCCTAGATCAATTGAAAAAGAGCCTGGGTTCAAGCTCAAAATAGCTAAAGTGTTCTGCAGTGTGGGTCGCTTGCATAATTTTAGACTAATTCACAACCATATTGACTTGGTACACATATCTGGCATGTTTATGTAAGGTAAGGGTTTGAGAGTTGTCAACCAAATGCACGAATGCATTGTGAAATTGATTGAATTTCAGCCCCATTAACATCTTGTCAGTATCGTAAATTCTCCATATTTTTCTAATTGTAGGTGGTTGGATGGTAATGTTCGAGTTCCATGGGTGCTAATGAACCAGTATTGGGTTTATAGAGGGCAGTGCACAACAAATTAGCCTTTTTATCCCCCTGGCTTAAAAAGCAGAAGGGGGATTTTGCGATAACATGCATGTCCGTATGTATGTATGTTCCAGTTTGGTTAGGTTTTCGTTTTTCAGGTCTTCGACGAAAAGTTGGAAGTCCGATTGAAACCAGACTTGGGGTTAAGGTGCAATAGAGATTCCTTCATGTGAGGATGTCAAAGGTCACAGACAAGGTCAAAGGTCATCTGAGCTCATATTCCGGTAGACGTTTCATATGAGGTATTGCCATTCATTCCGTCAAGCGCTACTGCACAACGTCATACAGCGCATGACGGAATCAATTGTAATGCCTCATTTGCATCAATGGGACTTCTATATGAAATGTCTACCCATATTCCATACTGCCATCTTGCCAGGGGGATCACACAAGTTTACTTGTTGTATTTTTTAAGCATGGCTGACACAATGGGAAAGGTTCAATTTGGGTATAGAGGGCGTAGTTCACTTTCGGTAAAACTCAGGAAATACCAAGAATGCGCAGCCGGATGTGCAGTGTGTGCCATACTCCCAAAAAGCTAATTATTGTTACTGTATAAGTGGAAATTTCCGCGTACCGATATTTTCGCGATTTTAACAGTTTGGCCAAATGCGCGAGAATTTAATTTCATGGTATTGACATAAGTGCAATACAAATCTATTGGAAAAGGTTATTTTCGAGAGTTTTTATTTTCACGTTTTTATGTTCACTCGCGAAATTCGCGAAAATAAAAACCTCGCGAAAATTTCCACTTATACAGTATGTCCAAGGCTGCCAGTGAATTAACACTAAGTGAAGTCATTTGACCTTATCTGGTGTAACATATTAATCATAGTGGATTGTGGGATGGTTATTATGATGGGCAAAGAATTTTCTTTGTCTACAACATTGAAATCGACTATACATGAGCTGCCACAAAATGTTCATTACACCATCGCTTTGAAGACAGGTACTGACAATGATATCAGACATGTCTGGAAACAGAGTGTTGTTCATCTAGTGACAACTGATGTCATAATGAACAATTAGTATTAATTATCAGGGTATTTTTTATACTGACATGAAATTGACTTGCGCAACTGTTCTCTGCATCACACTCGAAACTTAAATGAGTGATTTTCTTTGTGTATCTGTGTATTGCCAACTATTGAGGTAATACGTGGATCCTGGTTTCCTACCGGAAATCATTTTTTACCGAAAATCCTATCCCACAATGCACCAACGATGTACGAGTAGATATGCATCACTCCATGCACGCTCGCGGTTTAGTGCGCCTCCTTTAAACTACGCGCACATTTTGTGGCGCAAAAATTACAAGGCAATCAAAGAGTACTCGTTACTGGTAAAATTTATGTACAGCAAACGGTTTTTCGCAGAGTTTTTTATGACAGAAAAATGACCGTATGACACAAAACACCATAGAATATATATGCGCTATTTATTTTATCTACTCGTACATCGTTAATGCATTATGGTATAGGAATTTCGGTAAAAAATTATTTCCGGTAGGAAACACAAGATCCACTTATTGAACTTGGCCCTGAGATGTCTGCTCTATTGCACTGTAGTCAAAGTACATTTGGTGATCCATTTCTGCAAATAGTTTGTGAAAGTGGTGGTTACACATAAGATGAGTGTAAGTTGGTTCGTAAGTGACCACTGTGAAATGCATTAAGGATACATATTATGAACCATGTTCCCTGAACATAGGAGAGTGATATCTACAAAGTGAAGCTTTGTTTTATGGCTTACTGTATTTTGCGAATGAAACTAAACCCCAGTGGAATTACCGCTTTAATTCTGTATGCATGTTATGTATGCATGACTGAATAAAGCGGTAAACCAATGGCCATTTCATTTCTTTATCGCGAACGAGAAAGAACTCACGCCAATGCAGCAAGACACATTTGAATTGAGGCATGGAGTTTTGAACATGGTATTATGACCTCAATTAGTTTCAGGGAATGAGGTATACTGAGTAGCCTTTTAACATTGCCTTTAATCAAGGCTTTGATTATTTTATTCAATTTGTGTAGATCTGGACCGGCTCAAGTTGAGTCGTAATCACTTCGCTCAGCCTCGCCTTCGCCCTCGACCCATGCCTTTGCGCGTAAAAATACGAGCGTCTTTGAACAAAGACTATTTAAACAGGTAAATTCAACACACTTCAAAATTGGAACATGTAGCTCAACAAATCAGGTAAAAACAACAAAAAAGTGAAATTATTTTGTAATGATAGATTTTGACATACACCTGCACAAAAAGTATCTTCGGCATGTTTTTTCGATCAGTCTTGTGCCAAAGTCCTACCCTTTTGAAAGGTTTCGAAATCTACATTTTATTGTCTAGGGCTTGCTCTTTCATTTATAACCTGGCTTGTAAAAAACGTGCAGAAATTGGCTGATACTATAGAACGCCCGAAAGACGCAAAACCCCCCCAAACCAAAAGTTGCAGTTTTTGTGTGGATTTTCCATGGCATTGCAGTGTACTGGACACGAACCGCGGACCACAATCAATAATGCAGTAGCTTCTCGCTCATCTCAGTCGGAAACCTCTTTGTGTAAAAATCAATTTACCACGTAATATTGCATTGTACCACACAGTGACCAATTGAAGATCCAAAAACTGCAACTTTTGGTTGTGGGGTTGCGTCTTTCCGCATTCTATCTAGGCCATTTTTGCACGCTTTTACAAGCGATGATATTAAATGAAAGGCATACTAGGCAACAAAATGTATATTTCGAAAACATTTCATAATGGTCTGACTTTGTCACAATACTGATCAAAAACATCCGAGATACACTTTTTGTGCCAGGTTTATCAACCAGCCCTAGTATGTGGTTTCTTGCCTCCTTCTATTTTAAAATCCTTCGAAAACCAGTCCATTTCTATCTTATCATCTGGCAAGGCAAGATCATAACAACAATCAGACAGAAATTACACGTATAGCAGGAAATTTTCCCGGCCCGGGGGTTTAATTTTCGCATTCAAGCAGCTATCCATGAATTTTTAGAAACCCCAGAAAGTTATTTTTACATTGCCTTTAATATGTTTAACTTGAATGCGCGAATATAAAACCCACTGAAATGTCCGAAACTGGGTAACATTGCGAAAAATTAACCCCGCAAAAATATCCTCTATACATTATGTATTTTCTTGTGAATTCCAATTCACTTTGTAAGAGGATGTCTAATACCATTGAATGTTGCCCCAAAGTTGATAAAATCAATCAAGACTGTAATACCCCGATTCAACCAGTTTACTTGTTTTCACTACGGTTCTGTACAGCAGACACAAAACTGTATCTTAAAGTGGAGAGATATACATGTTGTAAATATAATGGCTATATTGTTTCTTTTTCAATTATAAAACAAGAATTATAGTGGTGCTAAGACAGTAAATTAGATGGTTTGTTTGTGGTTTCATACGGAGAAAACGAAATAAGCCTACAACTCGATAGCACATGCATAGTTAACCAACAATGTCAAAGAATTTATGCAAATTACATGCTAATTGAACCCTGCTGATAAGCATTTCAAGTTCAAAACATTTCAAGGATTTAAAAGTTTTAAGGCGTGGTGTGTTTGGTCATCTCTACAACACTATATGTGATGCGATCTGGGAAAACCCGCCACATGGTGAAAAATTTATATTTTATATCATTGCAAAGTTTGAAATATAAAGTTTACATAACTTTTTACTTCTTTCTTCTATGATACACATATTAGTCCATAAGCTGCCATCATTGGGGTTTCCGTTCGTTGCACCCAACTGGTGATTAATTTTCCTATATATCACCTTGAAGGGGATGTCCCCCTGACTAGGATGAGGTATGTTTCCGCTCAGAAAAGCTGCACGTTAGCGTGTTCTGCCCATTTCAAAATGGCTGCTATTGTTTTATGTAAATCTGCCATTATAATTTCATTACAGATAGAAATTATATCCACCACTACGCGATATCAAGTTTTTAACTTCCTAGAGGGGGCTCACACATCTAGGCGTCCAAGATGGCCACCGCAAAGAGGCATATTTTGCTAAATGAACTTAAAATGGCAAATTGTTGAAATAAGAACCTGGGTGATATTTTGGGAGCTCCAAAAAGAATTTATGGCATTTATATTTTATGTACAGGCTTGTTTTTAAAGATGGCGGTGTTTATATTCACTCTAGAGTACGTAAATCAGGAAGAAAAGCAGCCCTAACCATCTTTTCGGTGTTATTTAACTTTTTAATAGTGCCCCTAAATCATTTCCAAGATGTAAAAAATATTAAAGTGGGGTATTGACATGTACAAGAGAGTGCTGTCACAATAGCTGGTTACTACTTGGGCTATATAATATAGTTTAAACTGACTGTATAATAGTTCATAGGAAGACAACAGCTCATATCAACCTAATACAATAAAATCATAATAAATGGGTGTGGGCTGTATTTAAGGACTACTCAGTGACGTCATAGGTGTTTTCCAGTAAAAATAAAAACTATGCTTATGAAGAAGTGAAAAAGTTGTCGATATGTAGAAGGAAAATTTAAATATGGTGACCTAACTTTCTGTCGAGCACATCAAGTGCTATGTTTGTTTCTGACTTGTACCACCAGCCCCTTCTCCCTCTCTACTGCCGAGATCATCTTCCTTCCCAGCGTCAAGTAGTGTTGAGTGGTCTGTAATTGTCCAGAAGTACGAGAGAAGATTGTGGAAAAATGTTATCAATAGTTTTCCTTATGGTTCTTATTATGTCGAAAAAGATATGCAGGGGCGTTTTTCTTCTTGATTTATGTCCCCCTGAGCGGGTATAACCGCCGCAATCATGAGTTAAGATCATGTCCGTAATATACAAATGTCATCAATTCTCTTTTCGGTGCTCTCAAAATATTACTCGCATTCTTACCCCATCAATTTGGCAATTTTAGTACATTTAACAAAACATGCCTCCTTCCGGCGGCCATATTGGACACTTAAATGTTTAAGCCCGCTTTAGGAAGGTAAAACTTCATTTCATTTAGTCCTAGACAAAGTTCTTATCTATAACGAAAATACAATAGCAGTTTTTCATAAAACAATGGTGGCCATTTTGAAATAGGCAGTACGCGCAAATGTGCAACATTTCAGGGCGGAAACATACCTAATCCTAGTCAGGGGGACACCCCCTTTAAGGTGATATGTTGGAAAATTAATCACCAGGTGGGTGCAACAAACTCGAATTTTAAGGCCCGTACAGAAACTGGCTTATGGACTATATCAAAAGTTATGTTGTACTTGATATTTTGTCAGATTGTATAAGGCATAACAGATTTTAAGGCATTTTTTTTTTCAAAACTGTCCTGTGCGACATGTGGCGGGTTTTCCCACATCACGTATATGGTACATGAAATAGCAAGAGACAATCTGGCCAAAGAAGGAGTTGAACCAGTAACCTTGGGATTTCAAGCTCAGATGGTAGGGCACTTGACATGCAAACCAAAGGTCTTTTGTTCAAATACTGTTTCAGGCACTGTTTTTCACCTCATTCATTAAGATTCAACAGGGCACCATAATTTCATAAAATAGTTTCAGTTAATTATTAGTGGAACCATAAACAAACCAATTTTCTGGTCTATTTTATTAATGACATCCTACTCTGTGTTTGCCTCATTTTAAACATAACATACTACCATCAATCTCCTATTTCCAATATCCATTATTTCTATCATTTTTAATTTAATTTTATATGATTTTTGAAATACAGATAGCATTTTTTTGTAAATGTGAAGTGCTCTAAAAGCCTGTTGCTAAGCTACACAGCTTGTAAGAGCTATTATCCAACAGCTATTATTGTTTTCTGTTAAAAGGTTAAGTGCCAAACATGTACCATTTGAGAATACACCAAAATATTCACAAATTAAAATCCCATGATGGCGGCCCTGGTTTGGGCTGTATGGTAGGAATACACTTTAAAATGATCACTGGTAACCATTTAGATTGAACCAATATCCAAATCACATCATTTTGTAGGGTAATATTTAGAGTTCCGTGAATCTAGTGTTTCTTTTCTTTTTTTTTACGCTTTGTCTACTTTTGTAAAAGGCGCGTTATAAATCCCATTGTTATGTTATGTAATGATCAAAATCTTATTTACCCCTTTTAACTTTGGAAAGCTTGATAATCAGCAAGGTGTAATTATTTTGTCTACCTCTGGAATCAGTTTCCTTCGATAATTTGTATGATCTGTTCAATATAAGGTGAAGATGACCTTGTTAAAGAACACTAAGAAAGCTAGTTTGTTGAACAAAATAAATAATAATGCATATGACCTTTCATCAAATTAACAATAAAGGCAGCTGAGGTCACATGCCATTTAATGGTGAACACCCAATAGTAGGTATAGTTTGACTCCAGAGGGTGTTTTGAGTCAATCCCAGAATGCACCAGTTTTGGGAAATTTCACCTCAATAGGGTCATGTGATCTCATAAAAATACTATTCTTAACACATAAAAACCCTAACTTGAATGCTCATTTTAGCCCACAAAACGTTAGTACTTAGGGAATTTTTAGCATGATTATGAAATGTCTATTGGTTCTTAAACTTTTGGAACACTTTTATCCTTAAGTACTGACATGTGTTTAGTACAGTATAGACACATTGCAATGCATCATGGGATTTATTCAAAACACCCTCTGGTTTGACTCACAATGGAATAGGACCTTTGATAAACACTGATAATATTATGGACAGCTTACACTGACCTCTACACATGGATAGCGGGCTGGCCCACCGTTGAATAGTCGCCGATTGAAACCACAGGAAGTTGCATTTTGCCCACCGCAAATTGCATGGCTTCACTTTATCAAAGTTAACGGAATTTGTAGAAAACAATAGACGTCTCTGTGGAATATGTGCACCACGCGGTGTATGACATGCATTATTCCCCACAATATTGTGAAGGGCAAAAAGCAAAATTCATGTTGTTTCAATCGGCGGGAATATTCAACGTTGCGCCAACCCGCTATCCATGTGTTGAGTTCAGTGACAGCGAAGTTCATAATGCCATGGCTATGTAGCTATAGTTCATTCACAACATGAAGTCTAGTGGTTGTTATAGGGGTTAAAGCAGGACAAAACTGTTGAAGTGTAGTTTGTTCATACACAGTAGATTAGACCTTGGATAAACTTAAGTGGGTTAAGGTATAGAGCCAACCTTGCATCAATGCTGTGAAAGCGGTTGTCCCAAAAAGAGGTTCCTATTAGATAGCGAGCCAAAACGTTACGTAATCTTAAGAAATTCACCGTCTCGCATGTTTTGCCGACCACAAAGAAAACCTAGAGTACCAAACAATGGAAAGCAATGGCTGCCTCCGCTTCTTCCATACTGTGGGTGCCGCTTTGCAATACACTAATCGGTAGTGCTACAAATTAATGTATGGTTAGATTGTGCCAGGTGTAATAAGAGTTGTACCCCTGGATCAATTGTGCTCTGATACTCTTTTTTTCTCCTAATGCAATGCGCTCTTAGGTGAAAAAGTTGTAGTCATTGAGGCGGTTTATTTAAATCAAGACGAATGATGTTTCATTTCATTCGTGTGTGGCAATGGGGTATTAACAAAATTTAACCACCAAATAGGCCCCAACAATCCAACAAACTGATATATTTTGGAGGATTGTTGTATCGAATGACATTATGTGTGTGTTATACAGCCACCCAAACTGATAATTATCCGTGCAATATTCAAAAATGTCAGCGCCCAGCACGGGACCGACTGGGTTTGAATGCGTTTCACCCCACTTGGTTTCCCACCTGCTGAGGGAGAACATTAGATAATAGGATACTACACCCATTCTGAAACAAACAGACATGTTTCTAACAGAGGTTCACACTAGACTAGAAGTAGCATACCTGCATTTTAAAAAAAAAACAATTTTAGTGTTATAAATAAAATTTTGTACAAGTTTATAAACAGTACTTTGTCCCTGTACAGTAATTTGAGATACTATGTGTGCATTCTGAGGGTATATTGAAAATGTATTATTATATTATAATTTATATTTACATTCACTGTACATTGTATATAAGATTGCTTTGTAACACCAACTCAAACAAAAAATTGTAATTATTGTATGGTGTATGGGAGATGACACCCAAACTGTATCTTTAGGGCACAAAGCCCAAGCTCAAAACTTGCCAAGTATAATTTTAAACTGACACCAAACTTTTCAAGAAGTCGACAAAGCACAAATGTTAGTTTTCTCTCCCAAAGACATAGTTCAGTGGGTCACATAAATGCAAATTAATAATCATCTATAAGTAAAGGCGAAATGGGGGGTCGGGAACACTGAACTGTGCTATATGGATTGGAGACTGACCCTGCAGGCACCTCTACTGAATCCCCCTGTATCATCCGTCAATGCTCCAACAAGCTTTTCAAATCACTGGTTTACTGTGATGGTAACTGGAAAGAATTAAAAGAGTTGTAAATATTTTGGTTGAAAATTGTTATGTACAGATGAATTATAGCGTGGTTTTGTAATTAACATTTTGTGTGTCACCAGTTGACAAAACCCATCTCTTGCCAAATGAAATCTGCACCAAAAACTAACTTGTATAGATTTTTGTATAGACTTCTACAGGGATTGAAATAAGAGGATGCCCAAGCATGAGGTGGCAACCACCGACATTGATGGTATCGCTTTGTTTAAATGGTAGTGGTCCAATCGTCTTTGGACCCCCTTCAATTTACCCATCAGATGTATCGATTTAGATATCAGATGAAAGGCCATATTTTCTCATTGTCGTCCTGAATTTTTAGCCTGCAAATCCATTTAATTCCTTAACAAAAAAACAGTTTTAATGGTTACCCATCAATTAAGTTTTGAAAAATGAGTCGGGTATAACCATCTTTATTTTGAGCCCTGTAGATCAAATTCACATATGCACTTTACGCTATACAACTTGTCTTTGAATTCCAAAGCTTGCTTAGCTTGGGAAATCTGTAAGCACTTCAAGTTGGAATGTTTGTTTTATACCAAATATGGAAGCATTGATAGCAACACTGGCTGTTTTTATTCCGTCACCAAATTGGTGAAATTTATTGCTTGTTAAATGGCAAACCCTATCCCTGTGCGTAAACAAATGTGTCATGTACTGTATAGCGGGATAAATTTTCACCATTTACGGTCTTAAACAGTTTTGTGGTTGGTTTAATTCACAATTTTAAACCATATGTGTCAAAAGTGCAAAGAATAAAACTTAAAATTCCTGCTATATTATTTGTATAGTGTGCAATCTGGGCAATATTCTGGTATAGTGCCCATAATTCAGAATAAAGCACAATTAGGCAGCTATTTGATTGCAACATTGAGTATCCATAAATAGCTGCCTTATGCTTCAAGCCATTTTATTGGCTATATCAGGATATTGCTGAACACAAAATCCTCTTTGTCCTTGCCACTTTTATAGTAGATTTCAAAGTAAGTGAGTTCTTGTATATTTCCATGGGGGTTGATATTGATATGGGGGTTCAAATTACATTGCTATATTACAAACTATTGTGTCCATGGTACAGAATACTGATGCCATTCAGTTCTACAATGGGCCTTTAAAGATGGACTTAGCCAATCGTCTTAATACAAGGTTGGCCCATTTTTTTATGACCAAATAAAAACTTAGTGTGCATTGATATAAGAATGCTTTTTCCTCAAATACTGTGATAAGGAATGATATTTTGGAGTGCCTAAAGGTTATGGTTAATGAAACAGGCGAACCTCGTTTTACAATATACGCGATGCGTAAAATATGTCCCCGCCGATATCGCGATCACTAAGTGATGACTAAAACTGTACCAGTCCACCCTTATTTTTGGCCAACACTAGCTACCAAAAATAATTTGAAAAAAATTGGTGACTGTTTTGGTGAAGTACTCGGAAATCTTAAAATTCATCGTGCAAAAATCCTGAAATTCACTAATTTAGTAAAAAAATCATATTCAATTTATTCAATTTGGCACACTATTTTTGAAAAAAAATCATGTGACCACATTTTAAATTGGGACCTCAAACGATGTCTAGAAAGGGTCGAAACATCGAATTTTACATATTTCCACATTTTCCAAGAAATGTAAACAGGCTGGCAACCCAAAAGACTGACCAGTGTAACAACCAAAACTAAAAAGAATACTTTCAATCAATGAAAACATGGGTACTACTTATGTTACTACCTTTGTTGTAGTATACTTTCCCCCCCCCCCACCTAGCCATATGCTGATAGTTGCATATTAATTAGCTCATTTACATATTATAATTTGCCCGAAATACGCCCAAAATCTAATCATGTCGAGAACTTCTCAGCCCACTTCCTCGCACCGTTTACATCATTAAACGCCATACAGAACTCCAGAAAACGTGTACACAAGCCTGCGGGAAAATTTTCTAAATGTATGCACATTAGCTACTTAATTAGCATATTTTACAAGCCCAAAACCTAATAGGGTCGAGAACTCATCAACCTCTTCTTTCCACCAAGTTACATCATCGTAGGCCCTCACGGAAACCCAGATAAATCGTACACAATATGGTCACTATGTGACATTTCTGTGCAATATGGACCTTTTTTGGGCCTGACCTTTCCCCCCACCCCCTGACAGACCAGGGGAGGACCCTGGGGGTATGTATTACATGGTTATTAGGGGGTTTCCCCTCCTACAATTACCCAAGTTTGGCTACTCGATCGCTTCTCCCAGAAAAAAAGATAATGCCCAAATTTTCCATGGTTACCATTTTTTATCACGGTACATACATACGGACATACATAACGGACGAGCCCATTTTATAGTCCCCTCCAGTCCCCTCCCGAACTTCGTTTCGGACGGGAACATCATTGCTGGTGTTTTCCATCCGATACTTCAATTACAGGGTGTGATGAGTTTTTGTGGAACAATCCTGAAAAACCGGGCGTAATTGACCTCCAAAATTGCTTAGAATAGTGCTGAAATTAAATAAGAATCCTGAAATCAGAAAAATCCTGACGAATCGCATTCCACACTATCTTAGATGTGATTATTTACTAGCTATGTTTGAGTACCATTAACTTTTTACCTGTTGTCATTAAAAGAAGTCCTCTTACCTAGCTCACAGCAAATGGCCGAACACCTAAACTTTAATAAGGTCTCACTTATTTTGAAATCTATTATAAAAACCTGATAACCCACATAGGATGTGTTTATTACATCTCCGACTTGGTATATCTGTCTCACAATGACCCAGATTTCAAATAAAAAACGAGTCAACAAAGCTTTGCATGTAAACAACTTCGTATTGTAGCTGGTTTATAATGGAAGTCCAGCAAGAAATTCAACTCCCTGGCACCCAGCTTGTAAGCTTTAAGATATTACAACATTTGATTTTTAAAGGGACATTTAAAGATTTTCTAAAAAAAATAAAAAAAATAAAACATTAAAAAAAAGTTGATATTTTTATATCATCTGAACAGTTAGCCTTAGTAATCCAGATGTACCTAATCTTACGAAATTCCGTCGTATCTGTAAGGACAATTCACCAATTTTGTATTTTTGTCCGTAACGGACAGAATTAACATGCACAGTGGCATTGGGACCTTGGGAACAAGCAATTGCTCATAACCCACAAAAACCGCAAGATCGGGAAGCAACAACTCAAAATTTGTAAAGTAATACACACAAAAACTGTTATGCAATTTGATATGGGTCAGGCCATGGGTGTTTCCCTATCACCCATATACAACTTCGTCCATTATTCACAAATAACAAAAAAAAGCAAGATTTTGCATTTACATAAACGTCTCAATTGGGATTTCGTAGCCGCCACCATCTGGGGTAGATGACTTTATTTGAATGCCAATTCTGTTACACGGAGGAAAGAATGCCAATGAAGCACACAGGTCATATCACATATGGAGGTTGGGGCGGGAATGAAAGTGATTATTCAATAGCATGTTGGCTACCTATTGCCTTCTGCGTAATATGTGATCGTCAGCACAAGGAATCTGAAAGTCGGTTTGATTCCATTTCTACTTTTTCATTGGTTAGCTGTATGCACCATTTAAAAGCTACATTTTACACCATTTTGACTTGAAAACCCCATTGAAAAATGACCAATGACTTCCAAAGATATGACCAGTTGACGGGGGGCCAAGAAATAGGAAACAAAGACATTTTCTCCTTTGTTTGGCTAATCTCAAATCAATATTGCGAGTTCCGATTCATTTTGCTTGATCACATCATCACATATATACGTACCACAAAGGGCGGCTCCTGAATCGGTAAAGCAGGGGCGAAAGGAAGAATTATATACTGCGAGTTATCGCAAACAGGATTATTCATGCAGAACTGTATTGAAGTAGTATTGTATTATTGTTGTATTAAGTGGCCAGTTGTACTACAGTAAATGTGTTGTTTGCTAACGCACAATTTTTATCTCTGTTTTCCGATTGGAGCCGCCCCTGGCCCGGGTACCCAACCCTTCGATGGGAAAAATGAAGCAAGGTGGTGCATGAACATTACCAATGCAACAAGGAAAGTCAAGTTATGTGCCTGAGGCAAGAGGCTGATTATATAAGTAAAATTATTTTGAGCAGATCTAGGGTCCACCATGATGTATAATATCCTTTTCTGTAAAACCAGTGAACTGCAGTACATTGTTGTAATAAAATCTGCTTTTGTTAAAAAAAGCTGCTTTTTTGTAAAACTGCAACATTTTTACTTTCAGCAAGTGTGTAAAAACTGCTGCTCAATTTTGGTTGTGATATCCCTAGCAAATTTTACGCAATAAATTATGCAAAACCAACTGTGGATTACTGTTATGAGTGTTATTTATGGTTTGTAGTAACAATACAAATAAACTCCGGAAACTTTTTTGAGTTTTATCTAATTTTATTTTGAAGGTTGGTTTCATAGTATAGTAATTTAGTATCAGTGAAAAGGTCATTCATTTTCCTTTACAGCGACACCCATTTGTAAAACAACCCCCCGCATAATCATGGTTGAGTAACTCTCCTTGCAAGACAAGGAGGTCTCAAAACCAAAATGTGCCAATTTGGGCCCATTACGTCTCCACTATAAAATAAGTTTGGTCATTTTGTTTGAGACCGGCCTGTAATCAAAGGAGAGGTACTCAGCCATGGATGGAATAAGTGATTGCTTAATTGCAAAGAGAAAAGAATGACCTTTTCACGGGTACTCCGGTTCCTATGCTTCAAAATAGAGGTTCTTGGCAGAAATCTGTTCTGCTATTAGGGTTTATTGTGGTGAGCACCTTTCATGGCTGCCAAACAGCATCTTGAGCATTCAACACTATGAAAACCAACCTTCAAATTAAAAAAAGAAATAAAATGTAACTCGACAAAAAAGTTTCAAACTTGGAGGAGTTTAGCGAAAGATCTATGGCAAATTAAATATGAGAGGAGATTATTCAGGTAGCCGAATCACTCCATGACCCACAGCAAAAACAACTCTAGAATTACTTTCGTGGTCTTTGGTAACATCAAAGATAATTGAGTACTAGAGGCTTGACGCACTTATCTTACATTGAAACACTTGAGGCCAGATTCAACAGCGTTTTCGAACCACTGGTGGGTCACCTGGTTTTGCAATCCACCTTTCCTCACTCCTATTTTAACTTGACCTAAGATTACCTTTGACCTTTGAAGTGACCCGGACATATACTGGTTCCATGTTGCATGTATGGACTCAAGTAGGTTGCATGGACTTCCACTTTTGAAATTACACCAATTTATATTTGGGCAGCCTATTCGTAACTTGACCTCATTTCGAGGGTTGACAATTAAGTAAGGACGTAACTCAGCACTGAAAGAAATATTAAAAGAATTTCTTTAAAGGAAAATATGTCAAGATTTTTAAATCTCAGTTTGACTTTACATTCATCAAAATATATGTACATATGATCACCGAATTCCCGAAAAAAATTAATTACAATTGATTGATTTTGTAACATATTAAAAAAATAGAGGCAGTTTATTTTTCTTTTTTGGACATACGAAGAAAAAGAAGAAATACGGGCGGATTTTTTCGCCACGGCTTCATTGATCAAAGCGCCCAATTTGCTCTCCTCGTGACGTCAAAGTGATGACCCCAAAACATCGCGTGTTGACTCGAATGTTATTGCTGACACTGTAAATTGATGGATAATGAAAGTAATATACAATTAGAAAAATAAGTTACAGACTGACATATTTTGTTTCATTTTCGTTGGTTTTATATTATTAAGTGGGCAACGACGTCAATTAGGGATGGTCATCCACTTTGGACGGTCACAATTGCCTGCGATGTGGATTTGTCGGAATCGTTTTCGATAGTATTGGGCGGGGAAAATTAAAAGGGCAAAATACTAACAAATGTGGACAATTTTCAACTATTGTGATTTATATTGTAATCTACGTCCGTAAGCTTTCCATCCATACCAATTTTCCCAAAACTATTCAGGAATCAGGACATTTTCCTTTAATTCTGACTGTTATAATAAAAAAAATTGTTCTTGTTTCTAAAGTTTATATAATTTTGATACAGTACAATATGAACTTTATGAGATGTTTCATTTTGAGTAATTGAATAATTTGCTAGTTAGAAAATATAAAACATCATTTTCTCAAAAGCAGTATACAGCAGAATTAAAGAAATCTTTAATATTTCTTTCAGTGATGAGTTACGTCCTTCTGATTTTCAACCCTCGATTTGATCTTTGTATGTGACCCTTGACCTTATCACATGAAGGTTCCCAAGTGGCATCTATGACCCAAGTTCTGTAGCAATTGGACTTTTACCTTGAATGAGAAACTATCCTTGGAAGAGATGGGGCACACAGCCAGACAGAATTGAGGACTTGCATGCGACACAAAAAGGTGAGGTACAAAGGGATAATATTTTGAACTACCTTAAAAGCATCAAATTTGTCATATTATACTAAAAGGAATATATTACTTTGAAAAAACTTTTTTCCATAATTCTAATGAATTGTTACATATCCACCTCACTACTTCAAAGATAATGGTTGAGGTTGTTTAAAACAAATGTAAAAGGGCCTGAACATTTAACAAAGACACTCTTAACCTGCAATGTACTGGGCTATTCAATATGAAATCCATACTTCCCTTGTGGCAGCTATAAGCAAGATTTTTTTTTATAAAGCACACTTCTTACTCAACTTCAAGTCACCATCTCTGTTTGACAGCTGACACAGGATGCAACATTGAAAATTTAAACGATTATTAAATTTTGCAAAGTATAATGAAATGTTGCTTGGTTATTTGCACCATGGACAATGACCATGTGTGACCCTTACATAACCTTTGACCTTATATGCCTTGATTGACCCTCTTGCATCATCCAACCAAAAGAGTCTTTGTTAAGATAAAGAGTTTGACGTTGCAAAAGAGAGAACTTTAACAGGCTGAGTTAATATTCCAGCTTAACATTTCACCTTGGACAATGACCTCATTTGACCCATACATGGCCTTTAAACTCCAATGCCTTAACAGAGCTGCATCACCCTACCCAAGAATTACTTTTACTATTTGTCAACATTTGGAGATAACCTTTTGTTTATAGCATTTAAAAGACAAATTTCTCAGGTCTCAAATTTTCCTGTGGTTAGCATTTCTTCCAAATATATACAAGGGAAATTGGGAAAATGAGGCTGTTAAAAAAATCTAAAATTTTGGTATAATCCTTGAAGACATGTATATTTTTGGCATGATCAATATCAAACGACAACACAACAGAGCAACTGTGTAGCAAAGTCTGCTGAATTTGGAACTTTCAGAATCACAAGTGAAATCTGAAATTGGCCATAATTCTAACCTATTGCAGACATTGTCTTTTAAAAGAGGTAGTGCTCTCCTAAAAGCTTTCAAATTCAGAAGCATTCAGAGGATAATTTAAGCACATTTACCACTGCAATGTACATCGCGGTCCTCTGACCGCTTGTGTCGCCTGCCGTAGTAATTTGTGACATTTGATGTTGACACGTGAACTTTGACCTCATACACAAATGAGGGTTTGCGTGTAATATCCATAAACCAAGTTTGGTTCCAATTGAAATTCAAGTTTTCAATTGAGGTCGATTGAAAACTTGACCTCACACATGGATGGCGTCAGGGTAAAATCATAGGGCGAACAAC
Organism: Ophioderma brevispina; assembly: GCA_023653785.1. Lineage (NCBI taxonomy): Eukaryota > Metazoa > Echinodermata > Ophiuroidea > Amphilepidida > Ophiodermatidae > Ophioderma > Ophioderma brevispina. Next base: position 44,882 of record JAMKCH010065711.1, read on the forward strand.
AGGAGGGATGAAACATTACATGATTACCTCATATAGGATTAAAAACCCTGATTTTTACACAATTTATTGCTTAAACCCCCTGTTTTTCCTGAATTTTGAAACTTGGGGGGCTGCCACCTGGCTGCCCCTCTTGCCACACACCTGGTGCTGCCCCTGACCTCATCAACAAATGAGGGATCCCACATTGAACCTACAACTCAAGTTTGGTTTAAATCCATTGAAGTATGCAGATATTACAGGCAAATGTCCCTTTTTCACAACAACAGACAACAGTGGATAAAGTGATCCCTATGTGTCTTCCTACCTTAAGGCAGGTGACACAGACACAAAATGATATTACAAGAGGATTTACAAATCACTCTCCTGAACTTAGAGATGCAACAGGGGAGTGATCAAATGCACTTAAGGAGGAGGGGAGCGATCACTCTAACTCGCCAAAAAGACAAAGTCTGCTATTGGGCCAAACTTGAAGACAAAAGATCTTCTCATTTCTCCATGTTTATATATGTAATTATTTTGATTACCTGCCACAAATTTGTGATTTCTTAGTCTTGCTCTGAGCAAGCTCAAGGGCAAGACAAAAACAGCAAGGTATGATCCCTGAAGACATGGAATTGTTTGTTATCATCAACACAAAAATAACAACACCAAAAAAAGTTAAATTCCTCCATCCCCTCCAGCGTAAATAGAGATCGCTCCTTAAAAAGGGCCAAACTTGATCATCTTCTTACTTCTCGATGGTTCGTAATATATGCAATTATTAATGAGAGATGAAACCGAACGGTACATATTTTAGTAAAGTAAACGATCTGGATCAAAAAAATATATGTCAATGTACAGAAATAAACAAGTCATATAAAAGAACCATCTGCATGTTTCACATCCACTGCTCACCATGTATTGATATCAGATATGTAACCCACTCCTACAAACCCAGGAACAAGTCACAGTGACTTATTCCTCATTTGATCAGAGCCAGTCAGAAATATCCAAATCCCTGGTTCATTCATCTTTAACAATAAAAGCAGTATGACTTTAGTTGCCTTTATATGGACTAATCCCACTAAAAAAGCTGTATCCCACAAATGATGCTTTTGCATCTCTGGAGGTATTCTTTGGATTTAGGCATTTGTACTTGAAGTAGACAAAAGACTGGAATGCTAACGGTCACCTGTGTTTTATGTAGACAAGAGACCGGAATGTTAACAGTGGCCTGTACTTTTATGTAGACATTGTCTGCCCACTTTGGTTGGGTGAATTTGAATAGCACGGCATAACAACTAAGGTCTTTATCCTGCTGATTGAGTTCTTATGTGATTAAGGGGTTTGACTGTTAGCGAATTACTCAATAAAATTTTCTAGAATTCACATATATGGTATTTTCAACGGTGCTGATCAAGAATCTGAAATAAAAAGAGGGTGTCACTGACTTTGTTTTTGAGCTATAGCCAAAAATAAAAAGGTATCTGGTCGCTTTTTACATCACATACATCTATGGAGAAAATAAAAAAAATGATGCTTGAATTGCTTACAAAATAAAAACTACTCGATAGAATTTTTTTAATTTTCAAGTATGTTGAGGTCCCAATGTGGTTCTTTAAAATTTTGAAATAAAAAATAGGGGTCACCGACTTACTTTTTCCACTACATGCCTAAAACCAATCAAATTTGACACTTTTATCAATTTGGGCACATCGTTGGGCGACACATTCGGCATGCAGCAAAGCAGGAACACAGGAGTAAAGATGCGCGATTTGAATAGACGCAAACAAAATGCACAGTTGTCCGCGATATCTGCGATTGATTCCTTTGCACCTCAAAACACAAATTCTTATTTTGTTGATGACTGGGCTCTAAACAGAATGCTGAAGGTTGCAACCAGCTGGGCCGTAACACATATCACACTTCAAACCCCTTAACTGGTAGTCACACCAACCTTTATTGCAAAACGTTAATTTTTCACTGCGACTTTGTTCGGGGTTTGAAGCATGGTCACATAATGTTACTTTTGGGTGTTGGCCAATCAATATTGCACTGGGTTTAGGTGTTAATAACCACCGACTCTGTGTTGACCACCATGTAGGGACCTCAGGTTTGCACTCTGGATGTAGCTAGGTGAGACTATTATTGTTGACACTAGGTCAGGTGTTACAAGGCACTGACTGGTTGTCACTACATCAATGGGTCAATCGGTTGTCCATTTTTTCCAGGCCAATTTTTCATACACTGGAGTGAACTCAAGACCACAATTACATTAACACGGCATTGGTTATCACGATCAATCTTGACTTCAACTTGAATTTCTTGACTGAACGTTCACTTGATCGCATCCTGAATTGACTACCGTATACGGTGACAGCTAGGTCCATCTACTGAAAAACAATGAAGATAAGAGTTTTGCTTTGGTATAGCTGCAAAAAATCAAAATCAACTTATAGAGACAAACATTGCACATACATACACCATGGAAAACATGGACTGTGGAGAACGACTTTATTAAATGACACCATACCCTGTAGGATGTGTAACAATTAGTCAACAAAGTGCCTTTCAGTTGATAACATAAGGTACAAAAACGACAGGAGGAGATTTTTTTAGGATACCCAATTTTCCTTCTCAAATGCACTTGATTGGTTGTAGACTAATACCTACCGAGAACGTTCTTAAGGTTTATTGGACAAACATACAAAATCATGTTCCTCTGTCCGCTTTAATGGGGGACAGCTAGCTTTAACAGAAGAAAATGGCAGACTATGGGTCATTCCATGTCAAATCATCCCAAAATAGAAGTTATACTGATAACGGTTGTGGCTTAAAAAGCCTAAATTTCAAATTTAATTCCCCTTCATTCCTTCGGGCTGACAATTTTTGTGCTAAGAGCGATACCATTTTGGCCAAAATGGGTGACAATCACAATTTTGAAATTAATGACATATAATCTTGGTCAGACACTATCATGATCTACCTATAAAGAGTCAAAAATATTTGAAATTTGTAGGAATAGCTAACAGGTGAAGAATAAATCTGTAAAAATAATTCTCATAAGCCTATTTTTTCAACTGAAAAATGATAAAAACTAAGAAAACAGCAATATTCAAAGGTATGAATCCCCAGTCAATTACGTGTTTGTAAATTAAAGAGACTTGAGATTTCCAGAAAGCGCCCCCAAATGTTTTCGAACCGTTTTTTTTTTGCATATTTGGAATGCTTTAATTTTAGATCACACCTGAAGTGGACAAGCCCAAATACGCCGTCTTTGTAATGATGCTACTTCATAACAGTCATTCCCTCCATTTTTTGCCATGTATTATCTTTTGCTATTTTTTGTAGTTTCAGAAGGTACTTAAGATTGTTTATTTAAAGTCATAATGTTGTAGTTTTGTTTTGTAAAGGGCCTAGAGACCTTCTGGTTTAAGCACTCACAGCTTCTCATTAATGATTATTATTATTATTATTACTTAGTACTTTCTGACTGCACGAAGAAAGTCAAAGCCAACGGTGTTCTATGGGGACACTTACGATAGTCCAGGCAAGTTCAAAACAATGTATTTCTTGTTTTTCTTGTCTTGTTTGTCCAATAAACCTTTCGAAACGTTCTTAGTAGGATGTGAATTTAGGGGGGATGAACCACCTAGAGATGAGCAGATAGTACACTATAATAGATCAGAATTTTTATGCTGTTTTCGTATAGAAATACATGGTCCGACGGTAAATAATGTCTTTGTGACGTTGGTCCTGAGCTCTTAAATAATTGTACTACTGAGTTCTTTTGTATAGAGCGGTATAGAAAATATTTTATAATAGACTGTGAACTGTGTAATGCTGTTTAAAAAGCTTGGTGTGTTCTATGAACAACGAGTGGGTTGTATAACCCTTGAAACCTACACAATTAGCCTGCTTATTCAAATAATGTAAAGGCCGTTGTAGGCCCACACGTGTTTCATTTTAAAGCGTAATGTGCTCTGTGTCCAAAAATACGGATAATCTTATTTGTTTCTACCATGAATTGTGAAGATTGGCTTCAAACCGCGTGAGAGCGTTTCGTCCCATTTTCAGGACTCATCAGTCTATGTTTTGCCTCTCAAGAAAAATGGATAGCTATGACCCTTAGCCTGGGCGTGCTTAGCTCTATAGAACACCAGGCGAACGTCGGGGCGTTTTTGACCCGTAATTTCCCGTCGACTTTGTTAGGAGAGGCTGCCCGTGTATTGCCCGTATTGGGATACACGGTGGGTATTTCATGACAAAAATGCGTCGTAGGGTTTTTTGTCTGCTGGTCTCCTCTCCTTAAACTATATAAACAATCCTTCTCGAGAAAATATTATCGACACAGCTTGAGATCACCTCAGATTGTTTCCTCCCATATTCGCACCTAATTAGGGCATTTTTTGAGGTCGACTGGTTTATAGATGTTGAACATGGGTTATAAAACTAGAGTTACCAGTAGCTTAAGTTGTGATCTTTTCTTGTCTTTTGACATTATAACAGGAGTCTTTCTAACGGAATGTATGATAGGACTTGTGACTTTTTTGGCTACCGTATTGGGCGCTTGTACCTTCATTTTCAGCTTCTCGCAAAGTCAATAATCGGTTTAGCGAGGAAGTTCTGTTTTCTGAGGTACTAAGTTGAAGTCCGGGGGCATATCTGTTACATTCACTTTTAGGAACCCCGTGCACGTTTAGTGCGTGACATGATTTGGATCAAGGTATTGTTGAGTATCACAGCCTTTTATGGTACTCTATGGTCCATGTGGCTATCCCGAATCGCGGACCTTGAAATTTTCTATTTCCAGGCATGTGACTTTAATTGTGAGAAACATCGTACGTGAGATTAGGATTTGGTTGGGCGTTGCCCCAGCATTTTCGAATAAAGCATGGAGTGCTGCCTCTTCATTCTTGTACTCAATAAGAATATCGTCTCTAATCGATAACTCATATATTGAGTTTCAGAGTGAATTTTTTTCTCCAGGTTTGTGTTAACCCCTTCGTCCATTGGAGTCTACTGAGGGCAAATGAATGGGTGCATTGGTTGCTACACAAACCTTTTTTGCTCTTTAGGTATTTGACTCAGATTGCTAAAGCGGAGGTATTTTTTTGAGACGGCTAGGATCATAGTTGTGGGAAATTAATGTAACCCTTAGCTAAAACAGTATTCCCACATTTAGTTTTTGATCTGCGAGATTTTCTATTAATCCTCGACGTTTCCTACCCTTATTGCTTAGATGTTGTAAATGATTTGCTTTTCGCAATTCAGATTCTGTCTTGTGGATCTTGTATTTAACCCTACCGTTTAACGTGCTGATGCCAGCGATATTTTCCGGACATAGTGAGGACATTGCAGTGTTTTCAACCGGGGGGTGTTCTTTTTTAAGCGAGTTTAGATTTTACTGGGGGTGTAGATGGAATAGCCTATTGGGCAACTACTCCTCGTACCGATCGCCTCTGTACTAATTGTAAAACTTTGATTGCTTTAAGACCTAACAATCGATCCTGTTCTTTTGAGAGAAATTCGTATCCGAAAAAAATCTCCTCCAGTCACTTTAAAGTGTCCCGTATGGGACCATACTGACTAAAATATCCTATTTTGCCTTTATCAGATTGCTTTTGGACTTATCAGCTTGTAGGGTAGGGGTAGGGTCTTATTTTAGGGGTATCTGCTCCCGGGTACCAAACTTTTTTTCGAGCAAGTACCTGGGTACCCTGAATCTTAAAAAAAAAAAAAAATTGATTCAAGTATTTGCATGGCCAGGACTTGCGTTTTATTTTAATAGGCTTACCAAGTTCCAAGAGACCCGATGTCACTGCCAACTTCATCAACACCGTAAACAATTACACTCCACACATCATAGGCAATTTTAAATATGTGCTTTTACTATAAAACGATACTTCTCAGCCTAAAAGTGAAAACAGAACCAGTGTTCAGAACCGGTCCATATGATGATTTACACAATTTTTTCTAGTCGTCGGTCAGTTGTGGTTCTCGAACGCCATGGAATTTCGGCATAATTATGGGGGTGCTGCAATTACAGGGGATCTACAAAAAAATTATAAATGGAACGCCCGTATAACTCTTTGTTCACTGGGCGTTTAGGAATTTAACTGCTTTAGACGATTGAAAACATTACATAGGTGGTTTAAAAAAATATTTACATTTCCAGAAGATATTATGACTGAATACAAAGCGGGTACTTGATCAGAAAGATTTATGGTGCTATAATTTGCAATTTTTCGGGACCTGCGCCAAAATCGTCAGTCATCTTTCGTCCTCAATTGTGCAATGTGTACATGGGTGCAAAAACCAAATACGGATCATTTACATGGAAGGAAATTAAAACGGTAACTCCTAGCTCTAATGGAAACGTTTCAAGGAATTAGCGGATATCTTCCTGGCAGAAGAAAAACCGTTTGTGGTATGATTTTACTAGGAGTCTAGCTATTTAGCCATCTAATCAAATTTTGGGATCGTGTGGAATTTTACTACCCGGACTCGTTATCGGGCGGGACTCGAATTCCTGTGACTCGCTGAGCTGAGACCCCTAATTAATGATACTAAGTCTTATAAGCTCTTACAGGCATCAAAAACCTGATTTTTTATTTTTTTTTTATTTTCTGATTTAGCGAATCACTGATAGTGCCTGCAACTGGCTGAAATACTGTTGATATCGTTTTCTTTTGGAGAGGGAATGGAATGGAATTGTGAATTCAATTTGCCATCCTATTCAATTTAACGCTAGAGACCGACAAGGTATTGTGACCAGTAACCGCAATGTTAAAGATTGATCTTTGGGTTTATTCTATTAAATGATCGTATAAATAAAAAATCAATAAACCACAGGTTTCATCCTTACAAATGGGGGCTATTCCATTTTAAAATTTGCACCATCCCTGTGGAAGATTTTGGGTGGTTTCCTCTACAGGGATATAATTCAATTGAATGGCCAATTGAGCGAGTGCATTAAATTTACATACACAACAACAACACCCTTCTCCTTCCCCTCTGCGATACACTGATTTTAAAGTCCTCCACAGTGAGAACGGATTCCAAATGATAGCTAATTCACCCACTTTAATTGAAATACACAACACCCTCTGTGGAAGATTCCGTAACGCCTTTAAAGGTCATTCGTGATTCAGCACCTTCTGTTTTATTAATTGTTTCACCTAGATACCTGTGAGAAATGCTTATTCACAGCTTGTTAGTTGACCCACCTTGCGGTTTTTTGTGTTATGAGCATTGCTTGTTTCCCACATTACCATAGGCCACTGTGCGATAATTTTCGTTTCGTCCGATTTTATGACAGAAATACAAATCTGGAATTTCTTACAGAGCGACCAGAATTTGCAACGCCAAGATAGGTACAACTGGATTACTGATGTTAACCGTTTCAGATACATAAAAATCTTAACTTTTTTGAGGCAAGTCGGGGGGACGAGGCTTGTGATCACAAAATACCCGTTCAGGCTGTAAAATGAATTACAAGTGGAAAAGTAGCTGTAACATGCATGCATGGAACTTACCCCACTTTGGCCACAGTTACTGTGCCACTCCAACATGAGTTTCAAATCACGCTGTTTGACCCCATGCAAATTTGTCTCTTATTTGTAGAGCAATGGCGACACAATTTTGACACCTGTAAAAGTAGGGACAATGCAGAGCTAATACCTGCGGCAAAAAAATCAGACATCCATTGCGGGAAATTTTGCATATAGGCCTGCAAAGGTCATAAATTTGTATGTTATAAGCGCCCTCTATAATGCCTATTTCCCAATAAAGACTGTAAAACCTAATTTGCATGAAAACTCATATTTGCCACATGAAATTTCATCTAAAATACACCAGGATGTAGGTAGGGGCATAAGCCTTCTCCAAATTGTTGTCAAGTAGTGTGTCGCTGTTGACAGTTGTTTTTTTAAATCTCAGTTTTCATACTAATAATTTTCAAACAGCTGTGAAATCAACTTTCCAAACTTAAAAATCTCAGTTGTTTCCTTTTTTGCGTATGAACACTCACTTTTAATTTTGTTTCTTTGGTGATGATCTGAAGGCCTTCCTGTTTCCTGGGGACAATTCCTGACGTGCCAATATATGAAGGACACTTTGACTTAGTTACTGTACAATAGAATATCAAAATAAGACTACTAACACATACTGTCAATAAAATGTCTTACAAGAAATATGAAATTTCCCCTAAATCAACTTTATCAAACTGACTATGGAAGGATTGAACTTTTTCCTCCCCATTTTTTTTCATTTCAGACATACATTTTGTTTAAGTGTTTTTATTTATTTTTTAAGGAAGGCATAATTTTTTTCATTTAATAATTTTTCCCCAGACTAATGGAAGTGCTTTCAGCGGAAAAACTTCGGATGTGTGGTGTTAACAAAATACCTAAATCTCATCTCACATGGGCTTTTAACTCAAGTGTTTAATTTTCTTAAGAAAAATATTTTAGAGAAAACTAATTTTAGAGGGATAAATTGAAAACACCTGCCATTTTCAAAGAGAACCCCTCATCGCAAAATTTGAATATGAGAATTGTCAAATTTGATTTCCTTATATACATGTATGATATCGATTCATCACCAAGGGGTTATAGTTCTTCTGGGAACAATTATCAGTATTTCTAGAAAACTAACACACCCAAAAAAGGTGTTTTGTGACCACCTGTTCTTTGTTTTGATTACACACAGAAAATAAATCATTGTATGGATGTTTGATATTTCTCTAACCATAAAAACAAATGCCAATCTTCTAACTCACCAATTACCTGAGGAAGAAAAATGAAATAAAATGTGTAGTTTTTCACAAAATTGACCCTTTTTGGTCCACTTTCTATACTGCCAAAATCAGCCCGTGTACAAAAAGTCTATGGGAATTTGAAAATGCATTAGGTGCCATATCTCCAAATGCCTTTTTGAAAAAAAAAAAATTTGGCATGCATGTTTCTTTCACCAATACCAACATTTCATGACAATTTCAATAAGATCTGGGCACGAAGCCTGTGATATTACCTTAAATCCTACAGATGATTTGTTAAACTGCAATTAAACATTTTGATGCTTGGTGCTTAATTCATGAAAATATGACCTCAAAAGACGTAAAGATAACCTTTGACCTCAGCCTTGAACAGGTAACACCCAAAGAATCATTTCAACCAATCCAGCACATCCATTTCTGTTGCAGCTGCATTTAAAATATAATGACCTTTTGACTGTGTTATACACCAACATCCCATACGAACCACCTTTCAAGAATCACCCTGAGCAACTTTATTGAGTACTTGTCAATTTTAGGGCACATGTGGTCCAGTGGATAAAGTACCCAACCCGCATGCCAAAGGCTGTGAGTTCCAGCCCCGCTGTGGCTAATGTGTTTCGCACATGAGTAAGGCACTTTACCTCAATTACTGCTCTACCAGGTGTATAATGGGTACCGGAATTATTCAATGTTGGGAACGCAACAGACTCGCCGTAGAGGTGTAGCGATCCCCCTACAGCAACATTATATGGTGGAGTCTGGCCCAATCGCTTCGAAAGAGAGATGGGCACTCCGTTCTTGTGTGCACAGCTCCATCTTCTTTACCCTTTTTACTACCTACAGCTATGGATATCTGATATTCTGTTACATATTTATCATTTTCTGAAGAGTTAACTCATAAAAATCTAAATGCCCTTCCTGTTTTTAGCCTCATGTCTCATTAGAAAAGGGGGAATAAAGGAAGTGAACCAAGAGAAAGGTGGGACTGAATTTGAAACATGGATCCCTAGGGTGCCGGGCCCATGGTCAGGGATGGCAAAGCACTTGAACATGGATGGCAAGCCATGCAGACAGCAATTTTGTACCTCACCTTGTGTTCGTTTGATGGCGCCATCGCATTGCACAGGACTCGGGGTGTATTTTTGTACCTCAGTGCTATATGGTTTGCATGGCTTGATAGGGTTGGGATAGTCATTTGGACTTAGGCAAACGAACAATGAGGATACCCCGTCCTTCGGAGGGGACGTTACGCCGTCGGTCCCATGTACATGTTATCGCAGCCAGTTTCAATATAAGTGTCGGGTGGAAACCCCTTGCTGTCTCAAACTGTCCTGGAACGCTGGGCATCATTGGAAAGCAGTGTCTGAACACTGATCTACCCAGGTTAAATAAGACATAAATAAAAATAAAAATCTTTAAATTAAATACAGCAAGTAAACTTGCACGATCCCCCTGGCAAGATGGCAGTATAAACAAGTTGGTTAGTTGGCACAGTTGTCAGTTCAGGGCATCACAGAATAACATAGAAATTTGAAGTTTCTGAAAAATGAAAGCCTACCACAGTGGACATGACCTCAGATTTTTTGACCTTGGTCCAGGACCTTTGACATCATCCACATATGAGGAACCCCTATTGCAACCGTAACCCCAAGTCTGGTTTTACATCGCACTAAACTTGGGTCGAAGAACCACAAAAAACGAAAACCTAACCAAACCTAACCAAGACTGAAATGGACATGCCTTAGTGAGCCTTTGACCTCGGCCCTGACCTTTGAATCATCCACATATAAGGAACCCCTATTGCAGCACCTTACCCGCAGTTTAACATCGGACTTCGAAGGAGACTCCAAAAACGACACCTGGACGTCACACTGGAACTCACATCACACCAACATACCCACACACGGACATGCGAACCCTCGCAATATCCCCCTCAGCTTTTTTCAAGCCAGGGGGATAACAGACAAATTTAGGTGCTTTTGAAAAAATAACAGACTGACCCATCCAAATTGCAATATGATGTACAAGCCTTTCCATAAGATGAATTGGACGGGGAGCATCCCATAAATCATAAAAGCGGCTCTGGTATCTAAATTTTAGGAACCGGGCTCCGTTTGTTTGGGGACCGGGAGTTTTTTAACCATTAATAATTAGGCAAGTAATCATACAATGTGGGACAGGTCTCAAAAATAAAGTTCCGAAATCGACAGATAATTACGCGGCTCGTAACAGTTCAGCCCCAGAAATGAGCTTTCTATGCTAAAATATTAATCTAAATCCCTGCTAAAACGAAGAAATTACATAACTGAGTACGTGTTAAAGTTCCAAAGATGTGCAAATTTGGAAGCTGGATGGAAATGACCGACCAATCTTACTACTCTTCCGGGTTTAAAAGGCATTTTCTAGATATGAGTCCCACACGTATTTTAATTTAAACTTTTTGTTTTGGAGATTAAAACAACCCGTACGTGTATTTATGTTTCTTCTTTTTCTTACCCATTTTTTTGATTTTGTGATGCATGGCCATATCGGTTCCATTATAGTGCGCTTATAGAACAATATGGGCGCAATCAGTGTTTAATTGTGTTAAATTTACTGTAGATTCAAAAGGATCCATGTGCTATCGGCCGTGGCTATCGGAGGTTTTAATGTCACATTTTAATCACTGGTAATGTTCACTGAATAACATTTTTTTGTAATGTATTTCAAAACCATTTCGGATGCCTTTTCAAACAAACGTATTCAATAACTTTTTAATTCAGGAATTGAATACACCAAAGGAACCGGGGCATTTTTGCTTTAAAATCCGCGCCCGGGTGCCGATTTTCTGTCTTACCGAGCGCCAAAACTTGAGAACCAAAAATCGCCCGGCGCCGCGTCTAAGTAAAGGCTTGATTATGTCGCTTCCCTGTAGAATACTGCCATGTAGACTGTCTTCAATAGTTGGTGTCGAAAGTTTTGAAACTGTGCTGCAGCTCTACAAATCACAACAGAAAAAGGAAAACATTTAAACTGGGTTATTTTTTTACTTAGGGAATGTGTTAAAGGTGGGTACCTGATCGGCAACCTTGTCCTCCCACTTTACTCCATCAAAGTTGAAATCATATTTTCTTGTTACCTCAGCCTGAAATTTAAAGCCTAAGAAATGTTTTCTTTTGAAGTTATGAACAAAATGTCTCCAAATGTGGTCAACCACATTAATAAGCCCTTTTCGAGTTGTGGCATCGCATGCGCAGTCGGGTGCTGGTCAAGTGGAAATGAACTTCTAGCTCCCGATAAGTATCGGAGAGTTCACTGGGCAAGGCCAGAACAGACGATAAAATAGAGCGAATAACTTGAATTTCAGCAAATATGCAACTGTCAACCATACCGCCATTTCTAGAATTCCTGGCACAAGCTTGCATGTAGTTTTTTCACCATCGCAGTGACATAGTAGCTGTGCATTTGCAGACAAGCATCTACCCATGAGGGGATGCAAGTTGTACAGTCTTACAGGGATCACCGCGCAGTCCTGCAGCGCACCGGCAGTAGGTTGTACTCTACTAGCCAAAAAGTTGGACATGCGTAGTAAGAATTACGAAAGGGCTTATTAAGGTACAACAAGAGATTTTGAGGCACCAAAATTTTGTGTAATAATGGTAATTTCATATAGATTAGACACTCAATAGACTTCTTACCTTGTATTTGGCTATAGAAATGTCTTAAAAGAGAGAAAAAAGATGATTTTGATTTGCTTATAATTATTTCAATGTAAAACATAGGCTGAATTTCGTATTTGCTCCTATACAAAATTAAATTCCACAATTTTTGTACCAAAGAAACATTTCAAAGCTTAATCCTTTCAGATGGGGATATTTTTGATAGAAAGCTTTACATCAGGGCAAAAATCAGTGCTTTCGTTTTTTTTAGGGACACCTGATATGTGAAATCTCTCGTTGCACCTTTAACACACACTGTTCTATGGGCCAATTTAGTACACATTTTTGCTTGTACTATCCAAATGGCTGGGGGTACTTGAATTCCAAGTTGGATATCATGCTTGTGTACATGAATGCATAATTAGGGTCAATTTGTTTTTAGATCAGGCGATGTACGCACACATTCTTTAGGGATCAAAATCGTCAAAATACAAAATTAGGGTTATGATTTTCACTTGATAATTATGTGTTTAATGTGTGAAATTTTGAATTGTAAAAAAATCACATAGAAATGTGATTTTTTTTTTTGGCCGTGGGTATACCTCAGCACAGAGAGACAGACAGACAGACAGAACAGACATAGAGAGAAGACAGTCCTGACATAATACACTTTGGAAGGTCTTGTTCACAGACATGGCCAACAGGTGGTCAACATGCCATTTGGATGTAGTACCTCTGCCAACTTTCAAGAATAAGATTTTTGTCACGATGTGGCCACCACTGAAATACCTTTACAGAACGGGACACGACCGGTCCTTGACTAAACTTGTGTGTACAGTGAGAAATGGACCTTGATTAAGGAGAAACGAAGATTCGAGGCACACAAATAGTGTGTCATAATGATAATTTCCATATAGAGTTAGACACTCAATAATTTTGTACCTTGAATTTGTATTTGGCCCACAATGTATTAAAGAGAGAAAAAAGGTGATTTTGATTTGCTTGTACAATGTATTCAGATAGAAAACAAGCTGAATTTCGTATGCTCCTATACAAAATTAGAAATTTCCAATTTTGGTTACCAAAAAACTTTTCTCGCTTAATCCTTTCAATAGGGGATGTTTTTGATGGAAAGCTTTTTACATCAGGGCAAAAAATCAAGTATTTTTGATTTTTTTAGGGACACTGATTTGGTGAAATCGCTTGTTGCAGCTTTAAGTTGGAAATTAGCGCTGGTATTCTAAAACCTCATATTTTCCAACAGTTGGATCTATCATTTCTTGTTGAAAATAAGTTGTCAAATTTCCTGAAACTCTCAGCTGTGGTAAACATGTGTCAGAGATCTTAGTCCTACATCAGAGGGTGTTTTGAGTCAATCCACAATGAACCAGTTTTGGAATTTTCACCTCAATAGAGTCATGTGATCACATAGAAAATCCTAATTCTTACACATAACCCAACTTTTAATGCCTCATTTCATGCCACAAAATTAGTACTAGGACTTTTTTGCATGAATTAAGAAATGTCTTGTGGTTCTTAAACTTTTGAACACGTTTTTACGTGTACTGACATGGTGTTTTAGTACAGTAAAAATGGTAATAGGGCACACAGGGCGTCCCCATAGGGGGGGGGTGGGGGGGTGTGTAACACCCCCATTTACAGAATTCTGTCGTCAAAATATTGAACTGTCGCGAAAAGGGTATATGTCGGCACAACTGATTGGAATGGGTGGATTTATCGGTGGTGCACGCCTCCACATCTGTTGTGTTTGTTTTGTTTCATAGCTTTAAAGTATCTTTGATTTCCGGTTTGTGGTTGATCCCCCCCCCCCCCGAAAATTTGAAATTCTTGAATCCGCCCCATGATTGTCGGCAACACAGACGCAACAACCCCCTGAAAAATGGTCGTGGGGACGCCCCTGTTGGCACATTGCGATGCCATCATGGGATTGATTCAAAACACCCCTGGTCTACATAACTCACAGTGGGCCTCCTTTTTTGAGAGTGTCTCTAGCATAGGCAACCCACACTGGTGGAGCGGTTCATATGCTGCATAGCTTGCAAAATATAAAATGCGTCAAATTAACACATTGTTTTCAAAACACACTGCATGTTTGTTGCTATGATTTATAAGGTAACATTAGTGATTTCCCTTTTAAGTGAGAGAGGAATCGTAAAGCTAACGGCCAGATTTCCTTTATTTTCAGATATATGTTATTTCAAGATTCATCGTGTAATGAAAATCTAAATAAAATTTGGGGGTCACCGACTTAGTTTTGAGGTATACAGTTTCAAAATCACATTTTGCGGCAAAATTGTATGGAGCTTCTATGGAAATGAGAAAGAGAACACCATTTTCCCCATAACAAATCAACTTGCTGATGGCCAGATTTTTTATTTTTTAAATTATGTTAAAATCATATGCCAGTTTCTTTAAGGCGCATCAATAAAAAGAGGGGGTACCGACTTAGTTTTCTAGAAAGTGCCAAATGTTAAAAAAAGACACTGTTTTCATTTTAGTGCGTCTTGGTTAACAGTTTTGGACGCAACACTATTCGCGTACCTACCACCAAACTATCGCCAGGTGTACACACATCATAACTCACCAAACAGTGATTATGATAGCATTTACGGTATCGCAGCTTTATAATCTACACAAGTGATTTATATCTAATGTATAAGTGGCATAAACGTCAGAATATAACAAAATTACCATTCCAAAAAAGTTTAGAAAGAAGTTGGAAAATATGTCAACTTCATGCACGAAACTCAGCAATGTTGACTATAAAAAGAAGCAACCAAACAAAGTTTGTGCATCTGCATGCACGCTAAACATGCTGAACAGAAGGCAAAATACAGACTTTGTGATCCTTCCGAATTTACCTTGCGACTCGTGAGATTTGGAAGTAGTTATTTTGGGGTCCTCTCGATATTCTGAAGGTTCAATGTTCATGATGTTCCGAAGGTTCGTTTTCCGAACATGCGTTTTTAGCATTCGCTTTTTTAACCTTTAAAAGGTTGCTATTCCGAAAATAGGGTTCGCTATTCCTTATATTAAAAATGGTTCAATATTCCGATAATTGAAATGGGTCTCTATTCTGAATTTGTAAATGGATCTGCTTTTCCGAATAATGTAAGAAGAAGGCTCGTTTTTTCAAGCTAAAGGTTCGCTATTTTGACCGTGTTTTATATTCCGAATTTCAAAAGGGGTTCGCTATTCCATTTTTAATGAAACAATTGATTTGAAGCAGACAATTAATGATAGGATCAAGTTTTAATTTCAGGGGTTAGGGTAAGTTTTAGGGTTATAGGGTTAAGGTTGCCAAATAATTTGATTGGTGTCATCACCACCAAAAACAGAGAAAACTTAGTCTGATGTGAATATTTTTATTTATATCTCAGTTGGGTTTTCTAAAATGTGGAAATAAATAGTGCAGTCGAGTCGTGGCATCGCGGCATCAAAGTATCTATATTGGGCCTAATTCATCATGTTCATTGTGGAGTTCTCTATCACCCCGCAAGTCTTGTAGCGAAGATACTTTTTTAATTGCTGAATGGGCTCTTGAACCTAAAATTCAACGACCCTCAATTAAAAATGCGCTTACACTTTCCTCCGATTTCTCCTGGTTCTCCGAAATAATATTGGGGTTTTTATGTGGGGTAAAGGAAGGTAGAAAGATGCCTGACCGTTTAGTGTTATTAAAGCAATTTTGTCGAAATTACCCGAAAGCCACGAGTGATTGACAAAAAAAGCGAAATAATCCAAAACAAAACGAGGAATGCAAAACTGCACAAAGAAATCAAACTTCACAAAACCACGCGCTAGCGCTAGGCTAGACGCATCTCAAGAAAACAACAAGTCGACGGCCCATATAGCGAGTGCGGAAGGTAAGTCACGTTAAACAAATGGCACAGCTGCAAATAGGTGTGCGTACTGAAAGGGGACCCTCTAGCACCCTAAGAAATACCAATCTTTTAAAGCATACCATTTAAGGCAGTTAACTTGGGAGGGGGGTGTGTCACAGTATACCATTAAATACTAATTCGTCCGAGTTTTGCCTCCCGCTAGTCGTAAAACTGCAAATGACTGTTTATGTAATAAAATATTAGGTACTAGTGTATTCAAGATGCCTTTAGATGTAATAACGAAATGAGGAGTAAATATGAAATGATAATGAATTAATGAAATCGGACCTCGGCACACCTTCTAAAAATCTCCAACAGGGAACTAAGAATCAAATTCCATTGGCCTTATATATCCACACCAAGTCATTTCAATATGGTAGGCAATGTCGTTTTAAAACATTTGACAATACCCAGATACAACTGATTTTCCATTAATTTCATTACTGGGTCAAAGGCAAATCACTGAAAGTTTCCTTTCCTAGTTATTATTTCAATCTGTGAAGTTCTTTACTGCAGTTCAAATTGAATCTTCTAAGGTGAAATAATTATTTCCTCTGTCACTGACAAAAAAAAAGATGTATTCTTGTGTTTTTTGTGTGACTTGAATTTGAGTGCAGACTTTGACACTATTGATTTTGAAATCGTGATGAAAGGCTTCCATAATCCTTATGCCATAAATGCGAAGGCTGTCAGGTCATGGATACTCTTCTACCTTCACGGACGTAACAACCGAGGTTTGTATTAGTGGCGACCTATCTAAGACACAAACATTGGACTTTGGCCTACCACAGGGGATCAGTGATAGGTCCTGGGACTTTTAGCTTTAAAACATACCCGCTTGGTAAGATTATCCAGAAATACAACCTGAAATATCACAATTATGCTGATGACACCCAAACATACAAAAATTTTAATCCTTGCATACCCAGAGATAGAGTAACAGCTCTTTTCAAATTGGAATCTTGCATTGCTAAAATTACGAACTGGATGAATGTAAATAAACTTAAACTGAATGAAGATAAAACTAAATTTTTTGTCGTTAGCTCCAAACACAACCTCATCTTCAAAAATGATCCAATTCTCAATGTATGTGGCTCAAATCAAACCATCTGTTTCTGTTTGTAATCTTGGAGTTTTCTTTGATTCAACTATGACTATGTCAACTCATGTTTCTGCTGTTTCACAATCTTTGAATTATCATTTAAGAAATATTTGACACATTTGATGTTATATTGAAAAAAAAAGAAGAGGAATCACACTGTGTGCTCACTTGTTATATCCCGAATAGATTACTGCAATTCATTGTTATATGGAATGACAGCTAATGACACATAGGAACTACAGACAACACAAAATAGAGCGGACGGACTCATTTTCAAGGCAAACCGTATGGATCACACCTCTCCTCAAGCGCTATATAAAAACTGTTTATAATAATAAAAAAATACATCGGTCCTCAGACCGCATGTGTCGCCTGCCATCGCAGTTTGTATATGATAGGCCTCATATGACCTTTGACCTTGATATGTGACCTTTGACCTCATCAACAATAAGAGTTTGCATGTAATCCCCATAAACCAAGTTTGGTTCCAATTGAACTTTAACTTTTTAATGGAGGTCAATCTTACAACTTGACCTCACATGACCTTTGACCTTGGTATGTGACCTTTGACCTCATCAACAAATGAGGGATCCCATGTTGCATCTATGACTCAAGTTTACGGGCAAATGTTAACCCTTTTTCACAACTACAACAGACATCAACAACCGTGGACAAAGTGATCCCTATGTGTCTTCCTGCCTTAAGGCAGGTGACACAACAAAAAAAGAACTTCACTGGCTACCAGTTTGTAAACGCATCATCTACAAATTACTCATACTCCCATACCGCAAACGACTCCAACTTATTCAAATGGTAACATGTTCCTTCGATCTCATGCAGACAACAATCTCCTTACTCGCAATAGAACTTATACAGCATATAGCCTTCTGCAATTCTGTGCCAGCTGAAAGTCAGATATTGATGAAATTCACAGAATGATTGAAAGTTACACGCTTGAGACACTATTCCGCCATTTCCATGCGTCATCAAACTTAGCACATTGGGTTGCTGTGTGCCCAATACATTTAATATGGGGCCGTTATGTCACTGTGCTGTGGAAGCTGGCAATATTCCCAACCACAGAAGCTCCAAATGGAGTGTGAGGAACGAAAATGTTAATTGATTATGGGAATCGGCAAACTGTCACAGTCAGAGGCCTGTTATTAATCTCGAGACTGAGACATGACATCCTTGCAATGGAGCTTATATAGTCTTTGCATCAAGTCCTATGGATTAACCTCATAGCCATTCTACTATAACAAAATTAGGAATTCTTGAATCAGAACAGTGTTTTACCAGAGGATGTATTGAGTCCATCCCACAATGCACCAGTTTTGGGAAATTTCACCTCAATAAGGTCATGTGATCCCACCAAAATCCTATTCTTAACACATAAAAACCCTGACTTTTAGACTAATTTTAGCCCACAAAGCAATAGTACTTAGGAAATATTTAGCATAATCATGAATGTCTTGTGGTTCTTTTAGAACACTTTATCCCTAAGTACTGACATGTGTTTAGTACAGTGCAGTATAGGCACATTGGAATGCATTATGGGATTAATTCAAAACACCCACTGGTGTTTTACCAAATATTGTAGTGCCTCATCAGGCAAAAACTTGGCAGACTCCTAAAGCTATTATAGTAGGACTGGACTACACAGGGAAACACAGGGAAATCAACAAATATGCAAATATATAAGCTTAAAATGGTAGAGTTTAACATGTTCTATAATCGAATGAAGTATGAAGTTTACCAGTGAATGCATATAAGAGTGCGCTGCACTTTTTTTCTCTACTTTTACTACAAATATAGAGTGTTCACTGGAACATGACTGTTGTCTGCCATTAGAGTATGCAAATAGAGTCAAATATCACATGAGATCAGAGGTCAATCTGTGTACACCCCCATATGAGTCTTGGGCCAGTGGTTCTGAGATGGGTAAAAGAGTGCGAGATCAATAAGCACATGGTTAACATCTTTACCAATCAATCAATCAATGAAATTGATATAGCGCCAAAATCAAAAATTTGTACTAAGGCGCTGAAACACAAACAGTATACAATGAAAAAGTCACTACTGATAAGCAATCTGGAAGAGATGGAATTTGAGAAGTTTCTTGAATGAGGTTATGGATGCAGCATTTTTGGTTGCAGCTGAAGCATGTCAGATATAAAACAAACAAACAAAAACAAACACAGGGAGTATCAATAATAAAACGCAACAAAACTTCTTCCCAATTTTTGTGGGAATTGTGTAAAATTTTTCCAAAATTAACTAGTGCCATCTTAAAGCCACAAATCCCCTCTTTCCAATGATAGGTAATTTATTAATGTGTGATCATGGATAACCGATTAATCATTGTTTTTGCACAAAGGGACAAAGTCAGCTTGAGACCAAGTTTCAATACAAATCCCATTCACTTGCATGACTGAAGTGAGAAGAGAGGGGAAATTGAATAGGATTGAAACTTGGTCCCAAGCTCACTTTGTCCCATTGTGCAAAAACAATGATTACTCGGTAACCCATGACCGCACATGAACAAATTACCTATCGTTGGAAAGAGGAGATATGTGTCTTTAAGATGGCATTAATTATTTTGATGTAATTTTACACAATTACCACATAAATTGGGGAGAAGTTTTGTTGTGTTTTTATTGGATATACACCACTAACCTGGCTGCCGTAAGGATCAAAAATCTTGGGTGGACTACTTTCTTGTATGGCATCTGGAAAAAGTGCTTTAAAATGTCTGATAATGCACTAGTTATATTAAAGAGCAGGAGCAGAATATCATAGGGTCCTTATTTAGGAAGTTCGTTCATGCCCGACTACATCTAAGGTTTGACACCTTTAGTAGTTAGTATGGACCCTCTATATCAATGCAAGGTAGTTAGTGGTGTCAAATTGTGGTGTCACTTTTTCAATAGGGGCCAATTTAAGTTTACACAGGGGTCAAACTTTTACGTTACTCCAATCATGTGAAATGTATGCCATAATGTCCGTCTAGTCACAAGGATTTCATAAATGTATAGATTGTATCATCTATGACCATTGGTTTTAGAGTTATTGGATAAAAGTGGCTAAAAGTGCAAAAAAGATCAAACTCAATTTGTACAGGGGTCAATAGTGAATGTTACTCTGATTATATTTAAATGCTTGCAAATTATTGCCCGAGGAATGAGGACTCCAAAAAAGTATAGTTTGATTATGTTAAATGTTTACCTACCGAGATAAAGGTCAAAGAAGGTCAATGCCAATTGGATTATGTTGCCCCATGACCTATTTTGTCAAATAGCATAACTATGCATTGCAGATGCTACAAACTATTCCTTATTTTGACACATTAAGCTAGATGAACAATTTGTTTCATTTTTTACCAAAATTAGAGCAACTTCTGATTTTGACCCCTGTACAAATGGAAATTGACCTTTTTTGCACTTTTAGCTATTTTTACCCAATAACTTTAAAACCAATGGTCATAGATGGTACAAACTATACATTTTTGGAATCCTTATGACTAGACAGACAATATGGCATACATTTCAACATGATTGGAGTAATTTAAAAGTTTGACCCTGTGTAAACTTAAATTTGAGGCAATTTACTCCGCGGTCATCAATTCACATCGATTTGCAAATTACTAGCTTTGGCGACTATAGAGAATCTTGGGTTGCCGGTCTGACATCGGGCGAGTTTGGTGATTCGTAACTAAAAACTTTTCTGGTCATCATATGTCAAAATTTGGTTATTTGGTGATTTTAGCTTGTACTTTGGGGTGATGTTGTTGTATTTCCTCTGTGAGAGTTTTAAATGTGAAAAAAATATGCTCAAAGTTATACGCACTGTATAACCGGTCTGCATATTCCTTACTTTTGATGTTCAGGTGGTATGTCATAAAGCTTCATCTTTTTCCTCTGAGATGCTGTCAGCACTTTCTTTGGCGTCTTTTTGCCCTTCTGTCTCGTCATTTCTTTCTTCTGAATGGCCAGATCCATCAAAATCTCCTTGCTGCCTTCCATCCTTACCAGTCCTTCGGACTGGTCCTTGGATGGGACAACTCGCTTCAGGAAGCTCATCATGAACTTGTCAGGATTCTTAGGGACCTGTAGCCAATAGATGTAGGGTGTAGGGTTTGTGGTTTTAATTGTAGGGAATCAAGTTTACAAGCATTTATAATCTAACATTTTTATTTCTCATGTTGGCAAGACTTCCATATGTACCCCCCTTTCATATATTTACATGCAACATAAAATGTTATTATTTTAGCTGTTCATTCTGTTTTTGATCAAACAAGGCCAAAATTAAAATCAATTTTGTATCATGTAAATATATACGAGGGGGGTACATATGGAAGTCTTTCCCTAATGTCAATTTTAAGCCACTTTCCATTATTTTCTAGAGTGGGCTATAAATGGGTCATTTTTGCTTTTCATTAGGGCTGGGGTTTTTTTGTATTCTATTATATCTACCTCAGCGTAAAATGACCAATTTTTTGCCTCGGGTCCGGGAAAAAAGTGTGCAGCGCCCTCTTGTGTCATGTTCCTTAATTTTGATGTGGGAGTGGATTTGAAATTAATTAGAGGGATTTCCTGCTCAAATCCTCTCCCACTACAAAATTTAGGAACATGACACAAGAGGGCACTGTACTTTTTTTTCTTGGACCAGAGGAAACAAATTTTATCATTTTATGTTGAGATAGGTATAATATAATACAAGAAAACCCAGCCCTAATGAAAATAAAAAAGTAATTTTGCCCTCCATATAGCCCACTCCTAAATCAAAATAAAGTTATTGCAATCAAAAGAGGCTGTGTCTTTACTAAAACATAACAAAAACCCGGAAAATATAACTGATGAGTGTTGACTGCTCACAATTTTTACAGTTTGGTAAAGATTACATGTTATTTTCTGTCTATAACCTGTAAATATCATACCTCATTTTGATTAAGATTAAATATGCTATGAATATGTCCTTGGAGACAATGAAAAAACCTTGAAACCAAAAATTGCTTGTACAGTAATCGTATGAATTTGCATACTGTTATTTTTGTAGTAGCTGCTTATTGCTTGAAGGCACAAAAATAAATGTTGCATGAAAAATGCAAAGCTATTATCATAATAACCATGCTATCCCGACTCTGGGCAGGGGCGCTATAACAGCAGCTGCCCGTCTTTGATATAAAATTGGATCGATTAAGCCCAAATTGATTGGTCGAGCTATGAGTTCAGTTGCAAAAATATTGGGCGAGACGCAGTCGAGCCCAATATTTTAAAACTCATAGCGAGACCAATTAATATTGGGCGTAAATCATCCAATTTTATCATTATCATGTTTTGGTTCCGATATTTTCACACACTTGGACTCCTTAAAAATGATAATGTACAGACTTGGTACGTACTAAATATAATGTATGAGTTTTACAGGCCTGCTGGTACCAGTTTTTAAAAAAAAGTTTTTAAAGTTTTATACCCAAGTCATTCTGTCATTTCCAGCACAAAGAGGAAAATTAATGACAAGTGGGAAATTGTGGAAAATAATTTAAGCAGTTAACAGTCTCAATTAGAAAAATACATCACGGTCCCCGGACCACGAGTGTCGTCTGCCGGAGTGGCTTGTGAATGGCGGCCAAAGGTCACATGAGGTAACGAAGGTCACATGAGGTCACCAACATGTCACCCCACCCCGCCCCCTCCTTTCCACCAAGTTACATCATCGTAGCCCTTACAGAACTCACACGGCATGCAATATATTAAGGGTTAACATTTTGACCAGCAAAGGTCACATTAGGTCACCAACATGTCACCCCACCCCACTCCCTCCTTTCCACCAAGTTACATCATCGTAGCCCTTACGGAACTCATACGGCATGCAATATATTAAGGGTTAACATTTTGACCACAGACACACACACACAGCTGCACAGATACACAGACATACGACCAGAGTAATCCCTATGTGCCTTCTGCAATTCTTGCAGATGACACAAAAACTAAGTGAAAAAGTTCATTGAAGTTTTACCCTATGGTACACAGTTTTATCCTTACCTGTACCAGGTTCTTATCATCCTTGATTTCACTTGGTAGTTGTGTATACAAGTCCTTGGCTTCCATTTTGGCTTTTAATCTGTATGATTAAAAAAAACAGCGGATTTTGCGTTAGTGAATTCTCAAGCCTATGTGGGAAAACTTGTGAGTTTAGCCACCAGTCAAGATTTCTTCACACCTGTGGAAAAAAATGCATTGATTTTGAAGTTTCCCATGCTGCACGCCAGGGGATTCCCATGCCAGATCATTCCAAACATGGAAGAACTCCCAACTTCTGATTTTTGCCAACCTCGGTCAAGTTGGTGGTAAACCATCACTGTCAGAATTGTACAATGCATGAAACCAAGATCTCTGCATTAACTTCCCCATAACATGCATGATTAAATGTATGTCTGCACCTTATTAAAGGTGCAACGAGAGATTTCACATATCAGGTGTCCCTAAAAAAATTGGAAGTGCTGATTTTTGCCCGATCTAAAGCTTTCCATAAAAAAATATCCCCATCTGAAAGGATCAGGCTGAGGAATGTTTCTTTGGTACAAACATTTTGAAATTTTATAATTTCGTAGGAGCAAATACGAAATTCAGCCTATGTTTTATATTGAAATATAAGAAAATTAAAATCACTTTTTTTCTCTTTAAAGACATTTCTGTAGCCAAATACAAGGTAAGAAATCTATTGATTGTCTAATCTATATGAAATTACCATTATGACACAATATTTGGGTGCCTCAAAATCTCTTGTTGCACCTTTAATGACCGTTTTCCACCCAATGTGGAAGAACTCTAACCTCAAACTTTTGTCACACATGGTGCATATGAACTCCAAAGTGATCTCTATTCACAAGGCATACTACATGAACTGGTATTTTCTGAGTATGGGACCAACTCAAGTTGGTTTGGGTGAAGGGATCAGTGGCGTAGCCAGGTGGGGCAAAGGGGGGGAAAGTGCCCCCTCTGAAAAATTGGAAACTGGGAAATAAATCACTGGTATTCTTGTTAAATCGGCCCCTTTTTGGGTTCTTTTGCCCTGCGACTGGGAAATTTTTGCTTGTGATCGGGAAATTTGATGCACCTACCGGGAAATTGCCCCCTCGGAACCACTGGGCTGGCTACGCGCCTGGGCCCTCCATTTAGTTTTGGTAAGGGACACACACATTTTCCAAGAAAAATGAACCCATCAGTACACCTGAGGCCCAAATTTGTGGCTAAATAAGAATTACGCATTGTGTAATTAAAGGTGTGTGTTCTGATCGTCTTTGGGACCCCCCGATTTACCCGGAAGTAGTATCCATTTTGATATCAGATGAAAGGCCGTATTTTTATCATTGTCATCCTGAAATTTGAGCCTTCAAATCCATTTTATTCCAAAGATAAACAAAAACCCGCTGTTTTAATGGTTAACCATCAATATTAGCACAGTATTGAATAGGGCATTGCAATATGCATTTATGCTTCTACCAACAAAAGTGCAAGTTTGTTTCCCATGGTACTTGATGGGGCATATGTTCAAGTGTCAGGCTCTCATATCTAGTAGAGAACACGATAGACAAATCGGAACAAGCACGTTTAAAATTACCGCCACAACTGTGGTTGAATCATATTTTAGTGAAAATATGTAAATGAGCTCATTAATATTCATAACCTGTCCAAAAGTATATAGTTCATGACCTTATGTTCTATCACCATGCCACGTTGGAAGTTCATTGGCTATTCAGTTTAGTCGGTATTTTCTCTTGCCCGTGGCAGACTTCCATCCTGGCATCCACATCATCACATAGGCCCTCCGCAACCGCTTTTTTCTGTAACACGACCAGGATTAACCAACCACCTTTCCCTGACCTATATGAATTCAACAACCTTTACATCCTTATTTTGTTGAGGTTGTTCAATTCATTGTGGTCACAGCATGAGCATGTCGCATTCACAGACTTCACATAGATTACTGTGCGTAATAGAATAAAGCCAAATACTATGCGGTTTATTCTGTATTGAATCCAGCTCCTGGACCCTCTGTAGGATCTTTTGAAAGATCACCAAGCTGTTCATTCTCTACTATACTCCAATTTCCTACCTCCGTGCAGTGACGTCAGCGCGCGATTTGATGGTCGCACCAGTAAACCCGCGCGCTGGCTTAAAGTGACAGCGTTTTTACACGCGCGCACAAAGACGGCATATCTTGACGCGTGTATAAAAGCTGCGTCACGCTTATGACATCACTGAACGGGGGTAGAGAAATGGACTGTAGGCCTATGAGGGTTACCACACCATTCTGGTCTGAATACTGCTAAACCCTGTCATGCACCAAACCAAGATATCTCAAAACAAATCCTTCATTGAACTACATATACAAGCTATCCAAGGACACACAAAATCATACCTATGAACTCTCACTGAGTGGAACTCACTACCATCTTCTTTTAGAACAGCTCCAGCAATACCCGGGGGGGGGGGGGGGGCTAAAAAAAAAAAAAAAAAAAAGGGGGGGGGGGGGGGGGGGGGGGGTTCTCAAGTTGGGTTTGGGTCGGGATGTGCCTCCCAAAGTCTGGAAGTAGGACCCATAGCTTTACCCTTTTTTTTCCTAAAAAAGGGACCCATAGCTATACCATACAAATTTGGGCCAAATTGAACCCAAATTTGCCAATTTTTTCTGAAATTCTCACAATTTAAGCAAATTTGGACAATTTGGCCTAAAATTGAGGAAATTTGACTAATTTTCTGACAATTTTAGAAAATTTTGGCTTCCAATTGAGAAAATTTGACTAATTTTCCAACAAATTTAAGAAAATTTAGAAAAAACGGCCCATTGCTATACCAAAATTGGCAAGAAAAAAGGGTCATTGATATACAGAAGGCTGAAAATGAGACAGATGTCTGTGGCACGTCCCCATTTTTATCATTTGTGTTGAGAACCCCCGGGCAGCAATACTACCAGTAATACTGCCAGTAATCAAGAACACTATGTGCATAAAAAACCATCTTGCTTTACTCTACATGGGAGTGTTGAGCTGTATCTATACAAGACAATACCATGTGGAGAAAGCTTGGCATGCATCACCCAGAAAAGGACCTTGAGCACAGTGGCTTAACTAGACCTTTGCAAATGGGAGGGGGCTCATATGACCTTTGACTTTGACATGTGACCTTTGACCTCATAAATGAGGTTTGCATTAATATCCATATTCCAAGTTGGTTCTATGAACTTCAACTCAGGTCAATTTTACATTTTACAACTTGTCCTCATGACCTTTGACCTGGTAGACATATTTGATCTCAACAAATGCGGGATCCATGTTGCACCTTATGACTTCAAGTTTGGTTTAAATTTAATTGTAATTTGTATTGTTTCTAATATTACAGGCAATGTTAACCCTTTTACACAACAAACAAACAGACAACAATGACAGAGGACAAAGTTATCCTATGTGGATGGGATGCTCAAGAAATTCACTTCCGTATATGTCAAAGACTCATATGGTAGGATGTCCAACAACAGATTGTGGTTCAAATCTCATTGAATTCTGTATTTAATAATCATCATGTTTTAGAATTAGTGTTAAAATCCACTATAAAAATCGACACAACAAAATACAGAAGAAGCCAGCAGAATTGAGTTTTACTAGTTAGTTGTAGAAAAATCGCCATGTATAGGTGGGTCCCAGACACTCTTCCCACAATGAATATATGCATTGCAATGTGCCTATATTGTACTGTACAAAACACCAAGTCAGTAACTTAGTTTATCTTTTTGCACAAGTTAAAAGCTGAAGTGTGGTGCAAGAGGAGGAGCCCATAACAGGCATGACATGCCTGCCCCTACACATTCTAATAAAAACTTCCTTTAAAAAGGAAAGGGCTTGTCAAGGGCATAGCCATTGTAAAAGGTTATGGGAAGAGAGTTTTTGCAAGGTGACTTATGTGACTTTTTTGCACATACTAAGCCGAGGCATACATGAACGTAAATATGTAACACAGAGGTGAATAGGAGTTCATATCCCTCTTACATTTACGATTTTTAAAGGTAAAAATGTAACCAGTCAACATACTATAAGAACATAATGATAATTACAACTTATTCGGGAAACAATCAACGTTCTAATTACCCACACAAAAAAGATTGACCACTGCAGACTCACCGTTTTACCAGCAGAACTGGACGAAGCAATTCCAGATATGTTGCATGCCGACGGCGTAAAGTATCTACGGATTCGGCACCGTACAAACACGATTCAATTAAAATTTGTTTTCATATTATAAAGTCCTTCCCAAATGTAAAGCTCACACGTTCAGAAACATTGTCACCCAGACTTAATTTTATGTCTAAATTTAATCTGGCTCACCCAAAGACTTTTATTTTTTTCAAATGTTTTCAAAAAATTTCATCCACGCCATTGCACTATTTCGATTCATATACAACACTTAGAACTTCGTAAATTTATGACATTCTACCTGTCATTCCACTGTATTGAATGTAAATATCACCAGTTTATAAGAAGTGTGCAATTGAATCATCTCTACTACTACAAATGAGATCAAAGGTCATACTCATCTAGGTAAAGGTCACGTACAAAATCACCGTTTTTAGCTCTCAAAGCCAAAGGGATTGAAATATTGATGCAAAACTGTACAGATAGGGTTGTGGGAGATAGGCGATTCTATCAAGATAAAACTTTATATCCTTATATCGGGCCCTCCCCCTTTAAGCATCCGATAATTCAATGCACTCATAGCGATTTAAAGACGCTGTTGACCAGCAAATCACTGTAAAGAATTACAAATAAAAAATATTCCGTGAAAACATTATACTATTTCATAGTTTTTTTCGTCAATATTTTTATTTTTTAAGTGTGTTAAGGCCAATGGCGATTGTCTCTAATTTGGGATTTCTTGGCGGCACCGCACTCACCTGTGCCGTTACGCCCTCTCATATTCATTGTTTTTATTTTAGTGTTACCACGTGTGTTTTATTCCACAAAGCTCAAGACGGTAAGCATGGGTGGAAGTGTGATCGCTTTGAATTCGACTCTGTGAACATAATATCTTTTTTGTTAATGTACGTTCATGTTTGCAGGGGCCTATCTGTTGGCAATATCCCATATGGACGTTAAAAATTGCACAACATTTTATAAACCTATCATACATGTAGATTTTAGAGGATAAAAGGCAGAATATTTTCTGCAACATGCTATTTAAAAAGGTAGGTCAAAACCCAAGCGAATAGAGCGGGTAGCCCGTAAGCTACCCTCGCCCAAAAACGGAAACACATTGATAGGTAAAATATTTATAGGACAAATTGCAGTTATACAAAATTTAACAATTTTGTGATAAAACAAAGTGGCAACTGGCACATTTTCCACAAAATATGAAATTTCTTCAATTGGCTCGCAAATGATAGCCTAAGCCATTGGAAAAAAATAAAAAAAGTAAAAAAAATCATAAAAATAACAAATACCTCTCCAAACAAATAGGGGCATTAAAGCAATAATAGCACATTTTTTTGAAGGAGCGCCCCAAAATTGAGATTTTTACACGGTTGCATTGGTACTGGCTAGTAACTCTAACCTGTGAGGTCAAGCTCGAAATGTTTGTGTGCAAAGGAATTTGTTAATTAGAATAATTAATCGGAGATCTCCGATAATATTCAATGGTTGCTGAAAACAGCCTGCCATGTGAAATAGACGCGGAAACATAGCACCATGTACGTGTCTACACGCTCATCCATTAGTTGTTTCAGGCAAGTCAAGTAGTGTCATTTTTTGGCGTATGCCGGGACAAAACTTAAATACAATCTGGGATCCCCAATTCTAAAATTGCTTATTTATGAGAAATAACACAGTTTTTAGCAGTTTCTCGTTTGCAGGTATAGTTCTTTGACAATTACCAACATAAACGTGCAAAAATATAAAATTTTGAAAATTGGGGGCACTCTTCAAAAAAGTGCTGTTTATTCTTTAATTTGAGAGGTAAAGACATCCAGGGTTTCATTTGTAGGCCAAACTTTAAGTTTGCTGTAAACCTTAATCAACAAAGGGTACATTACATGCATATCATAGACTCACTATTGATATTAAAAACCACAAGGTCACAGAACGGTGGCAAACAGGGTACATGCCGTGGGAACAACTCGAACTTGTGTTTGCTTGTGTAAAGCCATTTCGTCATCTGCAAATAAATGTCACCGGCGGGACATTAAGTATAAAATCATTGTTTACCCAAAAGGGTGCTGATTGGGTCTTAATAATTTCAGGTGAGGGCAATATATTTAAAAGCTTTACGACCAGTGCAAAATATCAATTTGGAAAAAATCTGAGGGTGCACATTTTTCAATGTTGCCGTTGCTCTTTAATGCATACACAACAAGAATTAAAAAACATAAAACAAAGAACTACGTATTTTAACAACCCACTAAACTTATTGCACAAAGCAGAAAATGGTCACTGCTATATGATTAAAAAAGTCTGCCAAAATATTTCTGTTCTGCATTTGTTTGGGACAAGAGTGATGATTGTGGTTATTTTAATGTGGAAAAGTGAATACAGAAATTTATTTTCACATCCGTAGCTATTGCTGCCATGTTGTTGATGCTTTAAAAAAAGTTGCCTTTTAGACACCCCAATGGTCTTCAAGAGTAAGGAGGGTAAGTCTTGCAGAAACTTTATACGGGCAGAAGCCTTAATTTTCTCAATATTCTTCACCGAGTCTACCGAAGGGGGTGGTTACCACCCCCTCAAGTTTTTTCCCCGGCTTGCTTAAACCCCCCTTTTTGGTGCTAAAATTATTTAAGGTAATTGTCAATGACATTTTCTGCTCCTTTCATCCAAAAACAATCATCTACCGGGGTATAGGTAAGATAGGGTGATCCCAAAGTGCTGGATGGGGGTGGCAATCCACCCCCCGTCGGGAGAGAAAGTACCAACATGCCAACACAACCAGGAACATCACAGACACTTGATTTTGGTACCAATAGATAGCGATGTCCTCCTTTTTCCATTGATACAACTGGTACCAACATATCTAGCATTTCGTCACAAGGACGTGGCAAAGTTTGCATGGCAGCAAAACTGCCAATGTCCATAGACACACATACACAGTGAAAAATTCAATTTTTGCCAAAAAGGTTATGAAAATCAGGATTATCAGCGTTTTTTTACTCTTCTGATGGGAAATGATGTTGTATATAATGACAGCATTTAGAGCTAATAATAATGGTGTTTGAGTTGCTAAAATTGCGAATATCAATTTTCCACCCGATATTCAGTGTTTCCTCAACGTCATGGTGACGTCATAATGGGGATGTTGGTACTTATTTTGGTACCAATGGAAAGAAGAAAACTCTAAGCTATCCTTTGGTACCAAATTTACAGGAATGTGGGTGTTCAGTATTCGAAATCACAGGGGGAGGGGTAAACCACCCACCCCCTTCGGGAGTTTGTTACAAAAATGGCTCAGGTTAGCGAGGGTTAATGAGTCCAGGAAGAAACCTATTTTTAGGAAGAATAAGAAACTGAAACCAGAGCATTCAATGATGCAGAAGCCTATTCAAGTGATGTATTCAAAGAGGACAATATTTTTTGTGACGCCCTTATTTTACTTACAATGGAAAATACTATGATAAAACCAAATGATGGCTACAAAAAAAGTTGTAATTAAGAACAAGGTCGTTCTCGAACCACCAAAGTATTGCCTCTATGTGATCGCAAAATGGGTAACACTGTATGATGGCGTTAAAAAGGTCATATAGGGGTCAATGGGGTCATTCTCTGTAACCCACTCCATGAGTTCAGTGGCTCTTCTGACCAAGCTGGGCTGCAATCGGCTCAAATGTTTAGGAGAAGAGAAACAAATTATATAACTTTACCCTAACAGACAAAATGCCCCTTTAATCAGCACACATGAGCTGGACCCAATAGGTAACACCCCCATATGGGTCCCATGTCAGCAAGTGAGTGAATTTTCCAACTGAATTGATTTCAATGCATGTGACCTGTGAATCCAATCTGTTAAACCCCCCATATGGGTTTTGGGCCAATGGATCTTCTGACCAAGATTGGTGATTATAGCAATTTATCTGAGACTGAAAAACAAATTCATAGATTTTTGAAGATTGCCCCTTAATTGGCCCAATCTGTGAACACCCTATATGACCAAGCTTGGACCAGGGTTCGCACCTAAGTTGTTTGAAATTGGCTCAAGAGAGTTTGGGGCAGGAGAGAAACAAATTACAACACTTTATTTAAAACCAAAAATGACCAGACAGACATAAAGCCAAACATGGACTTGTTTTAAACACTATAAATTAAAATATAACTGCTGAAACACTATTACCTACAACAGTCAATCTTGCTAGACATGCGGTTTATTCTGTTAATGAAAAGCTAAAGTTTGAGCACAAAGGATCACTTTTCAGAAATCCTCTAATTAGTTAATTAGTAAATTAGGTACTAGCTAGAAACAATTATACATATATAATAAAGTTAATGTCCCAAGGAATTGCCGGAATAATGAGGAGTTTTACGGCATTCTTAATGGAACCTTAACTTTATTTTAGCCGGCGCAGTCCGTCCATCCATCCAT
>JAMKCH010065713.1:0-16631 GCA_023653785.1 Ophioderma brevispina
AGAAATACAAACTTTTTTTCTAATCAAATCTCAATTTTGATGAGTAAAGTGTCAGGTCTGGTTTTCTTTGAAGGCCTGCTACTGGTATTCCGGTAACCAGTACTTAACCTGTTCCAGGGGGGCCGAGTCATCGGCGTCTACAGTGGCCCCCATCAGGTTTCTAGTAAATCTGATGCGGAGGGTATCTGGTTACCGGGTAAGAATGAAAAAGAAGATCTCCCCACAAGGGGGTCAGCCTCTATAGAGCTTAATGGCGGCCATCCAGCAATGCTGCCTTGCATGGTGGCCTTGGTTGCCCAAAAGCGAGGCCCACTGCTGAAAACTGTAGATTGGTGTCCGGAAAGGGCATCCGGTCAATTATCTTTTGCTTCCAATAAATCCTCTCTCACAGCAGTATTGCCGAGTGTAGGGTGTATCCGGCCACCCCCTGTTAACGGGGACAAAACCGATTTAAAATTTGTTTAAACTACCTAAAATTGTGGGATGAGTTTGTCGAAGGGTCACACCCACCGTAAAATAAGGGATCTTTCTGCCAGAATTTGAAGTAAGCAGACAAGGAACCAAGATATAAGTAATTATGCAATAAAACTACCTGCCAACATTGGAAATCAAAATCTTAACTTATGAAGTGCAGAGCACACACGGCAAGCCCGATGGCACTCAACACTAGCAAAATGGGTCCAAGGTCGTGTCTTTTGGGCCCTGATGAGGTCCAGGAGCCTGCTTAGGGTGCCTGAATGGCCATGAGGGGCTGATACAGGGCATGGCCAACCAAATTTGAAATTTCTTTTGACTTTTAGAAATATTTTTTTCTTTGCAAAAAATTTAAAAAATCTTATTATAATATTTTCTGGCTGTCAAAATCTTGGAAATCTTACTAACTAAGATTAAATCTTACAAGTTGGCAGGTATGAATAATACAACACAAATAATTTTAACAAGCCCGCAATAATGCAGTGGCCTATTAAGGATCTTTATTTAACGCTAATTTTTGCTCATAAATAGATTCCGCTCTCCGCCCTGCCTGATGCACCCACCCGTCCCCATGCATGGCACCAAATTTGACATGGGGTCACCAGGTCACATGAAGTCACAAAGATCTCCTCACCCGTCCCCTCCCCCATGCACCTTACCCCTCTCTCCCGATGCAACCATCCTGATCTCTCATCGACGCACCCACCCCTCCCTACACCCCTCACACCTTCCCAACACACTAACCTTCCCCCAAAACCCCACCCTGTTCCTTCCATCCTAACACCCCACCCTTTACTTCCCCCATCACCACCTTCCCCCCTCCCCAACACCCACCCTTTCCCCAACACCTCACCCTCCTCCTCCCTAACACCCCCCAGCCTTCCCCCATGTCATGGGGTCACTGAGGTTCATGGGGTCACTGAGGTCAATGGGGTCCAAGGTCACATGGTCACAAGGTCCACTGGGGTCACCAAAGGTCCACATGGGTCACCAAGGTCAAAGGGGTCCCGGAATGTCACATGCTGGCCACCATGGTCACATGAGGTCAATCCACCTTTCGCCTGTGCAACCCCCCCCCAATGGAATATGGCACCAAATGACATGAGGTTACCAAGGTCACAGAGTCACAAAGATCACCCCCCTCCCCGATGCACTCTCCCCAACTATCTAACATCCCCCAAATATCCTACCCATCCCCTCCCCAACTATCTCCCATGCCCCTTCCCCCATGCACCTTACCCTTCCCTGTCCCCAATGCACCCCACCTTCCGACCCCTCCCGACGCACCGGACCCCTCACCGACGCACCCGACCACTCAACCATCCTAAACACCCCACCCTTTACTTCCCCAGCCTTCCCCCTCCCAACACCCACCCTTTCCTCCCAACACCTCCCCTTCCCTCCTCCCTACACCCACTTCCCCATGAATGAGTCACGCGGTACATGGGGTCACTGCGGTTCATGGGGTCACTGATGTCAATGGGGTCACCACGGTCAACTGGGGTCACCAAGGTCACATGGGTCCCAAGGTCCAACAATGGGGGTCACCAAGGGTCAATGGGGTCACTAAGGTCACAACATGAGGCCACCATGTTCACATGAGGTCAACCCACCATTTCTACTACCTGATGCACGCCTCCCCCTGCCCTGATGCACCTCGAGCCCCTCCCCAATGAATGGCACCAAAGGTGACATTAGGGTTCCAGGTCCATGATGTCAAAGATCAACCAACCCCCTCCCCGATGCAGCACCCTCCCCAACTATCTAACTCATCCCCCAACTATCTACCAATCCCCCAACTATCTACCAATACCCCTCCCCAACTATCTACCATCCCCCCCCCATCTACCCCACGGCCCCCTCCCCACTGCACACCTTACCCTTTCCCCGCCCGACGCACTCCACCACCTCCCACACCCTAACCCTTCCCCCAAACCCAACCCTGTTCCCTCCTTACAACCCCACCCTTCACTTTCCCCGCCCCCCTTTCCCACAACCCCACAACTTCCTCTCCCCTTCCCCATGACATGGGGTCACTGAGGTCCATGGGATCCCACCGAGTCACATGGATACCAGGTCACCTGGGCACCAAGGTCACCTTCGTCACAAGGTCCACCTGGGCCACCAAGGGCACCTTGGTCACCAAGGACACCTGAGGTCACCAACGTACACCTGGGGTCCCCAAGGTCACCCTGGGGTCACCGGTCAACCGTGGTCAAACAAGGTCCCACCTGGGTCACCAAGGTCACCTGGGATCACCAAGGTCAGATGGGGTCCCCAAGGTCACCTGAGGTCATTAAGGTCACCAAGGTCACCAGGTCACATACGGTCACCAAGGTTACATGGGGGTCAACCAATGTCACATGGGGTCACCAATGTCCATGTTGTCACCAGGTCACATGGGGTCACCAAGGTCACAGAGGTCAATTCACCCACTGCATCCACTAACGATGCCCATTGACCCGCCGCTCCTGCCTGATGCAACCCGCCCCCTCCCCAATGATGGCAACCAAGGTGCCATGCGGTCCACAAGATCACCTTAACCACCCCCTCCCCATTCCGCCCCCCCACTATCTACCAACCCCTCCCAATGCACCTTACCCTTTCCCTCCCCGATGCACCCCACCCTGACCCCTTCACCTACCACTCCCGAAACCCATCCACTCTCCAACACCCCAACCTTCTCCCAACACCCCCCCAACCTTCCACCAACACCCCAACTTTCCCTCCTAAACACCCCACCCTCATGTCCCCCTCCCCACACCCCCACACCCTTTCTCCTCCCCAACACCCACCCAGCCTTCCTCCTCCCTCAACACCACCCCAGCCTTCCCCCTTCCATATGATTCACACACAAGATGATGCATTGGCGTTTTTTCATGTAGTAGAGGAATTTTGCATATTCCGCATGTATTATTAGCGATCAGCAATATGCATATTTACTTAGCTCATTTGCATTCCTAAGCCGCCATGTATCACAAATTTTGAAATGGCAAAGAAAGATGCGCACCATAGTGGGTTTTCGTGCATAAATTTTTGCAATATCAAAGAACTGTGTCAAAATGTGATTATGCAGATTTTTTTGCATATTAATTAGCTTCATTTTGCACATGTAATTCGCACCAAATAACGCCCAACGTCACTCAGGTGGAAAACCTTTTGATCCGCTTCCTTCCGACCAGTTACATCATTATACGCCTTAATGGAACTCCGATAACTTTTACACAAGGGTTAATGGTTACGTTTCCAAAAATGACATTTACAACCCACCAACCAACTTTCAAAATCCATTTCCATGAGTTTCACCAATAACTCACAGCTTGCACACTGTATTTACAGGGCACTCACGCAGCCAAAAAAAACCTAGTAGGGCGTTAAACAAGCGGCAAAATCGGGCAAATTTCGTTTCCACGCGATGGCAAGTCTCTCTTAATTACATTCTAGGCCAAAATTGTCTCAAAAGAAATTGGCCACTTTTTCCAGACTTTTCTATGGACTAAAATAGACAATTCAAAATGCAAAGTGAAAGCTTTGTCTCTACTGT
Organism: Ophioderma brevispina; assembly: GCA_023653785.1. Classification (NCBI taxonomy): domain Eukaryota; kingdom Metazoa; phylum Echinodermata; class Ophiuroidea; order Amphilepidida; family Ophiodermatidae; genus Ophioderma; species Ophioderma brevispina. The sequence goes on from JAMKCH010065713.1 coordinate 4,019, forward strand.
GACAAACCTTTCTCTATTTTTTGGGACGTCGGAATAAATATCAGAGGTGGTTACCCGCACCCGCAAATTTTAAGATTCATTTAACATTTCGCCCCAAGGAGAGATAGTCGACTGTGGAAGACCTTAAAATTCAGAAGTAATTGTCATCCAGATCGCAAGGAATTAAACAGCCAAATGTTGTTACTTTCCTACTTACTTTGTTTACCACCTAAATCTTGCTGTCCAATAAACGAAAGTAAACTGTTTCTCATGAAGACTCTTATCCAATATTTTATAAGCTAGACACTTTAGTAATTTAATATTTTTTTAATTTGTTGGCAAGCAAGCTGAATGGAGATGATATCTTAGGCGGGGTAAAAAACCGCTTTAGCCATCTATGTTGGAAAAAAGGGAGGGGCTTTTTTTTTTTTTAACAAGAAAGGCCAAAACTTATACATTTGATATTTATAGCATACATTGTAGCAGCACAGTGCCTGCACCTGAACCTTTTATATTCTACTTATTTATCAGGTAACCCTCTAACGATCACAAAACTGTTTTAAACTTATTCTCTTATCTATAATTGCAGAAAGAGTCCATATGTACCCCCTTTTCAAATCCGACCGGAAACAATTTTTTTTTTTTTATTTAGCCTAACACTAAAATAGTCCTAACCCTAAGCGGCCAAAAATCTAAACGAATTTGTTCATGTATAGAACTTTGAAGGGGGTGCATATGGACTCCTTGCCACATCAGCAAACCTGTAGGAAGCTACTTCTGAAGCAATTATTTACTAAATGAAAGTTCAAAATAAAAATAAAATTTGAAGTGGCCTCAAATGGGAGTGAGATGGGGACGCTAAACAATTTTTTTTTTTAACTCAGCTAAACAAGGGTTTGGAAATATGATAGTGCCTGGTGCTACATAATATGGATGCAAATAAAAGTTGGATTGGGGCCCTGAATCAAGACACTAACGACTTACTCATGCAAAATTAAGTTATTGGCAAATATTTACTATCAACTTACCGACTGGGTCAATTCACTGACACGCAAAAACGTTTTGATTGAAAATTTGACGACCCTTTCACCTTCTACAGACAGAGTATGTTAAGATTCTCTCTCCACCATATCCTACAACGAGGATTAATTTATGTGAAAAGCATTTTTGCCACATCTTTTCCCCCATATCTAAAATACCACGGTGTTTTGCAATGCAAAAATATACAACAATTCTATACCTCTCTGCTGCTGCTGCCGCATTAATGGAACGATTGCAGCATTCTGGATTGGTCAGTTTAACGCCCCTTATTCTGCATAATTGGTCGCGAATGATTTTCTTCTTATATCACACTGTTTTCGTAATGACATAGAAATAAAGGGTTTGCCGTATTATTATGGGCTCATAATGTATCCTCCTCTCCGAAACTAAAATAATGCTCGGCTCGCCTCGTCCATTCGTTTTTTTTGCCCGACCGCGGACACATTATTCGCCCATAAGGAGACTGCATTCATCACCCTTTATTTCTTAAATAACTACACCGTTTTTGGGGAAATGGGCATTAAGAGTCCCCAAATTACTTAAAACTGCCATTTTTTACTCTTTCCTGTCAACACTGTCGGGATTCATCATTTTTTGCACAAGATGCCCGGATTTCAAAGACGGTGTTGTTCTAAGCTTTACTCCACTTGCAACAATTTTTACTACAATAATAATCCCAATACAAAGAGACACAACTAAACTTCAGTAAAAATGAGGGCATTGCTTGATTACATCCTGAAGAAAACGACTGATGGAACTTAAATAATAGCCAAGTCTCAGGATATCTTTAGAAGATTTATTCCTTCTTATCTATTTGGAACATCAGCCATTCATTAAAAACACCAAAAATGAAAACAAAATACAAGTCAAGAGGTACTCTGGGGCCTGTTGCATTGACAACTGGCTTACAGCCTGTCTACCATATTAGAAGTTCATTGACTTATCGTTTAAGTCGTAATGGATGTAATGAGTAAATGAGCAGAAATACAAATACCGCAAGTCAACTTGCATCATCCCCACGGTACCATGACCTCATATGACCTTTGACCTTGGTCCATGACCTTTGACATTCTCCACATATGAATGCACCTCTATTGCACCTTAACCCCATGTCTGGAACAGAAACCTAACCAAACGAACACATATACAGTACGGACATGGCACTATCACAAACCCCCCCCCCCCCCCCCCCGCTTTTCAAGCCAGGATAATATAAAAAAAATATACTAATTTTTTTTAGTCCAAAAGGTGATTAAGGATACAGCTCCTAGTAATAAACTGTCCCCTTGCCAACTCTGCATCCGATCTGACGCTAATTAGTTAGAAATAGAGTGGCTCCTTTAAAGGCTGACTCAGAGATTTCCCGATGAGGGCGCACTCATTTTTCAAACAAATCGGTTTTTTTGCATATACATCATGCTTGTCCTATACTAATCACGTGTGAAAAACTACACTCAAATCGAAGTCTGCCATTAGAAAATCACAACTTTGTATAAAATTCCGATCCGGAAATTTTGTTATACACGGTTTCCTATACACTGTTATACTGTGCAAAATGTGTACTGCTGAACAAAAAATTTATCCGATTGGTCTCTAACTTTGGAATGAGCTATTTTAAAGTAACTATCACTTTTAGTTCTATATGCTATTTGTATTACTACACCACATATATTATGTTCGAAATCTCTGAGTCAAGCCTTTAATTAGGGAAGTACCCAACTCACTGTTCCCTCATTGCCCCAAAAACTTCAAATTAAATATTCTTATCAATTCAGCAATTGTTTTGACCTGACAATTTGACGTAAAGGACTTAAACATAAACACATCAATGAAATTGTGAAGTTAAAGGTGCCACGAGAGATTTTGAGGTAACCCAAATTTTGTTGTCAATAGGTAATTTCAAATAGATTATACACTCAATAGAGTTCTACCTTGTGTCATGCTACAGAGATGGTCTCAAAAAGAGAGAAAAAAGGTTGATTTTATATTATTTATATTCAATATAAAACCTAGGCTGAATTTGGTATGTGCTCCTATAGATGAAATTAGAAATTGCACAATTTGTGTCCAAAGAATATTGTCTCGAGCTTAAACCTTTCAGATGTGATATTTCTGATGAAAGCTTTACATCAGGGCAAAATCGAGAACTTTTGATTTTTTTTAGGACACCTATATGTGAAAAATCCGCTTGTGCACCTTAATAAAATTTTCACTTCCAACTGTGACTTGTAAATTTCAGAGCTTGTGACATTATATGTAATATTGATTATATTCTATTGCGTACTTTTTGCAAGTCAAAGGTTCAGGGTAGTAGTTTACAGTTTTCTGTCATTTGCAGCTACTGAAGAAAGATCCACACAGTTGAAAAACATGGAAAATGACTTAAAGGGTTCTATTCTGACTTCCCAAACTTCATCAATGTTTTTGTTTATCCATAACACAATAATCCACACACTCTGACCAAGGGCTAGCAGTCGTAGTGAGTTATCACAATTCTTTCAATTTGGTTTGTTTTTAGGTATTTTTGGTCTACATTGCACTACAAACCTCACCTAAGCTTGGCCTCAGCCTTAATCCTACTCATAAGCTTAACCTCAGCCTTTAAAAGAACACTATCAGTGATTTGAAAATATTGAAATTTTGCAAGCGAATAGCTTCAAAGTGATGTATAAGTGTTGAATCTCATAAGGTACCTTTTACAGCTGGAGGTTAAAGAAAAGAAGAAAACGGCAGTGTTCCAAGATTACGATTCTCCATTCAATTATGTTGTAGTAAGTGTCGTTCGACGACAGTAATGACTAATAATCTCTTATCTGTCCTTTTAGGTGTTCTGGTTTATCATTTGAGGGTATGTTAGGATACCTGTAGTTGTTACGTACATGCTAAAATCTGATTTTTGAGGATTTTGTCGATTTTCTGATTAGCAATCTGATCGTGTCTTTAATGACCACCAAGTAATACCAAGCTTTGAAACCAGCCTTAATCCTACTCCGCATAAAGTTCGGAACCACACCACAGCCTATCCTCACCAGCACTCAAGGATAAAACATGATATCAGTCCATGGTTAATTTTAGAGTATTAAAAGATAAGGAGACAATTATAAACGTGTAGGTAACATCATGCTGTTATTTTGCAAAAGTTTTTCCATGAATTTACGAATGGACATTGAAACGCACAAATAAAATAACAACATGTTACATATGGATAAGTTATGCCAGTACACGTACACATGATTCCACAAACAGAAACACCTCACATTCACATTTTGAAAAATTACAAAAAATTCGTATGCCCCAAAATTAAATATGGTACACCCACACACGTAAAGGACTATTTACACATTTTGTTAGTGCATTATGATACTCCAGATCTTCATTGTGTAAGTATCCTCCTAGGTTACAATTAAGGAATCTGTTAAAGGTTTCCGTACTAGGATTTTGATTACATGTATAATTTGTTTGATTAAAGGTGCACCGAGATATTTCACATATTCAGACGTTCCCATAAAAAAATCGACCATAAAAATCAGAAGTGCTGCATTTGTGCGCCTTTTTTCCGAGTAAAGCTTTCAACAAAAATGTCCCTATCTGAAAGGAATTAAGCTGAGAAATGTTTTCTTTGGTACAAAATTTTGAATTTCGAATTCGTATAAGAGCAAATACCAAAATGAGCCTATTTGTTTTATATGAATATATAAGCAATCAAAATTGCCATTTTCTCTTTTAAGACATTCTGTAGGCTAATACAAGGCAAGAAATCTTCTGAGGTGTCTTGAATCTATATTGAATTATATTAAGACAATAATGGGTGCATCAAAATCTCTCGTTGCACCTTCAAAGATTAGAGATAAATACCAAAAGTGGTTACCCAAAAGTGATTACAAACATGTGGTTGCAATCCAAATGACCATGTATATATATTGACAAGAATCACTAAACTCTTCAGAAAGTAATTTTTTTAGTCATTCTTTCTATGACTTATACCAGATTTTGCCAGGGTTTAATATTTGAACTTCTCTTTACTTTCCCGAGTGTGTATTTGAACACAGCAGTTCCTCTTAATTAATACAGTTTTTGGTAAACCTGTTTGTGTATTTAAAAGGAACATTAAGTCTTTCCCAGCAACATATACTTAAGACACTGATATTTTGTTTTGGGAAAAGTTTCTTATACTGAAAACAGGCAAAGTGACCATGAAAACTTGCTTGAAAGCAAAATATGGAGTAGATTTTTAGCCCAACTTGTCCATGTCTTTGTGTAAAGCAGGGGTCGTGAAAACTGTCAAGAATTATGCATTGCTCATGGTATGCACTCAAGGCTGTGCGTTTATGTTTTAGAGAGTCATGTGTTGCCCCGTTTAAATACAGAGCCAACTAGTGGTTTAGACAAAAGGGAAATTTGTGTAAGGCTTAGGATATTGAAGGCAATTCAATATTAGGATTAGGATAGGGCATGTGGTTACAGATTGAATAGATTGGTCTTGACTATGAATAGATGATCTTGGCAACAGACGAATGACTGGGCTAGAGCCATTAGGATTAACTCTATTCGCATGGCAGCTGTGGCCGGGTGTTATAACCAGGCGGGTTATCACCAGGCGGGCGGGAACAAACGCACTGGACAAAAGCCAACAGTCCTTGAAAATTACCCAGCTCCGCTTGGCACAAATTTCTTTCCCTAAGTGAAAAAAATCCCTAGATTGCTTCATTAAATGGAAGTATACTAGTAGCAGAATATGAAGATTGTGGTCAATTGTATTATCTGAGTCACTAAATGCTTGCTTTTTACTGAAAAACCTTTCCAGTCACTGTACAAATAGCGAGGTTTGCAGTGGCCATAAAAGGCAGTTGATTCAGAGGGGGAAAAATTCCAAAGCATCCCGCCAGGGGCAAAAGTTTTAAATCTTCCACAGGTGATGCTCCAATTAAGTCTGGAATTGACGAAATGCGCACGTAGCACACAAAAAATGCCGATAGTCACTTTAATCAAGGCAAAAATTTGCTGAATGTGAAATTGGTCACAATTCCCGAAGATGAGGGATGATGAAAATGCAGAAGGATTTTGAGCCAAATCGTCCCAGCCAGAAGGGGCGGCGCCAATTCGGCTATGCCCACTGGAGGTAGTGAAATATATTGGTCTGACAGTAAGACAAGACCAATGAGGGGCTAGGTGAGATTAAACCATATTGGTGCAGCAGGAACTACAGTCCCTCACAATTTTTTCTTTCCTCCCCCCCAAAATGTCAAATTTTGCATTTTCATGTGTAGTTTTAGAATCAGCATGAAAAAAATGCATTTGTTTGAAAAAGTCCAAACATGCCTGGTCTTCTTAAAGTCGGTTGGCTTTTAAAAATAGCTTCCTAAAATCACTGCCTAAAGGTTTACAAATACAGATCTAACAGGTTGAAAGGGTTATACGCGGCACTGGCGCATTTTCAGAAATATGAAATTTCTTCAATTTGCTGCAAAGGCCATATGGAAGAAAGAGATATTTACATGACAATAACATACCTAATACATTAATAAAGGCTAAAGACATCAGGTGATTTGTAGGCTAATTTTAAGTTGCTGATCAACAAATGTGTCTATTACATGAATATCATAGACTCGTACTCTTTATATTAAAACCACAAAGACCGGTTTAAACAATGTACATGCCGTGAGAATCAACTCGGTGTGTGTTTTCTGGTGTACACACGCCCCTTTCGGTTGTTCTGTTTACCCTAAGTTCGCTGATTTTGGGCTTATAATTTCAGGTGAGGCTAATGTATATAAACAAAATTTTATACAAAGCAAAAATAAGTCATTTTGAAAAATCTAGAGGGTGGCACTATTTTCAAATGTGCCATTGTCTCTTCAATTTATGGTAACCATTTAGGTGTATGGCGGATAATTATGATATTAGCAAAGGATTGTGTAAAAGTTTTGAAGGTTGGCTGGATTAGAGTTAAATTAAGGGCAAACTTGGTTCTGAGCAATAGCACTATTTATTACACCTCATAAATTTATGAACATATCATGCGTATTTCATTGGCTGATTCCTATTACGCAGCATTTCCCTAGGGAAATAGATTGACTGTTTCCCTACAACCCCGTCCCCAGAGTCACAGTGAGGTGTAAGTAAAACAAATACTACATGGTTATATCGGGAAATAGGGCACCTAGTTCCCTTGGTACTGGCTTACGGCCTCATCAACCCATATCACCCCTCACCCTTCGTGTTCGGGTGATTAGGCCCGTAGCCAGTACCCGCTGTTATATCGGGAAATAGTGTGCCCTATTGTCCTCTACCATGTAGTGAATTTGTATACTGTTGCCATCAAAGGATTACATTCAAATGAGCCAAGTGTGAAATAAGAAAATCACAGAACAAACTATCTTTCATTCAATTACTGAAAGGTAGACCTTAAAATCTTCCTGTGAGATCGTCTATGCACTTTGTCCTTCTTCTAGGCAAAACGCGACGGTTGATCCACTTTAAATTCTTTTCCTTCCCCTTCTCTTTACTCCTTTCTGTTCCTACCTTCCCTCCTGCATATCCTGTTGATTGTTTTAATTTTACACATTTCCCCCCCTCCCCTCCCCCATTGCAAATGAAACACATACTGCACATTCCAATACTACTATTTGCCAGGATCCATGTCACCATTTTTTGGTAAATTTCACCTCAATCAAGTCAGGTGATCTCCCAAAATCCTATTCTTAACACATAAAGAAACCCTGACTTTTTACACTCATTTTTATAGCCCACAAAGCGCTAGTAATTAAGGGGATTTCCATCATGATGCATGAAATGTTTTGGGTCCTTCTCCTTAAACTTCTTGAACACTTTTACCTTAACACTGACATTTAGTTATACATTATAGGCAATTACCAAGTGCAATTCTTGGATTGGGTTTCAAAACCCCCTCTGGCCAGAATCCAAACACATAAACAGCTGCTTGACTTACAAATAGACCCTAGTTTCTGGAGTAATCATTTAACGTAACTACAAGCCTACTCCATCATTTCAATGTGTAAAAGTATCTTATTAATCTGGTCATTTGCCCTCTGTGTAGTTGGATGTATAGCTATCAATTCGGCATCCAACAACAAGTGTGCACATAAAATAAACCATATATTGCAGTCACCATTTTACTCACACATCAAACAGCAAGTGTTTCAGGGTTTTGAGATGATACCTGATGAAGAGCATTTTTTTGCAAAGCTTTAATAGCAACCATTATTTTTACATTATGACATAACATTTCCATCATCTTTAAAAAAGAAAGATTTTTATTTTTTTTATGTTTTTCATTTTGGTTATTTGTGTATTTGATGTTTGTAATTATCAATAACTCTTCTACAAACCCTACAGCTTGCTTTTTTATTCAATGCATAAAGTAGAAGCATGCAACTGACACCTCATGCAGAGATATTACTTTGATCGTGCCACTTAATTGCTATGTGACAAGCAAATTAAATGTTGGGAGTGAGTTTTTTTAAAATCTAGCCCCACATAAGTTATGTAATCCTACTATACCCTTGGTTTCTTTACATCTCACTCGTAAAAACTTTTTATCTAAGATCAGTAATAGACAGAGTTTTCAGTAAAATAGAGCTCAAACTATCAAGAGTATAGAACCATTGACCAAGTTTGATATGAAGCCATCTGAAGTTCAGTTTGCTTTATTTCCATCACATACATGGCCGCTACTAACTAATCTCACGTACACACACATTGTGGCGCTAGAATTTTACCAGAGAATAGCACAAAATGATTTCTGAGGGGGCAAAACATAATCATGAAATTAGTGCAAATGTTGGTATTCAATATAATTTTTCATAGGGGATGGCAATAGATTAGACTCATGAGTAAATTTTTTGCCCAACCCCTCTTGGCAACCACCACTGGACATGAATATTAACCATGCTAATCTTATTCAGTGGGGGGGTCATTAAAAAAAATTTTTTCGGTGATTAAAACAACCAAACAATAGTGGAATATCTTAGGATTGGACTGCCCATCCACTCTGACCCGATATCAAATAGGCCAAACCTAACAAATCCACCTTTTAATCTTTAATTACATGTACAAGGTGGGGGAAGTGCAAACTTTGGCCTAAAATAGCCGATTTTACATCTATTTCACCAGATAGCAACTGACGTCGGGCCGATGTCGTCACGGTCCGGCGGTCGGCAAACCAACGTCAGCACGACGTTGGGAAAACGGTGGTGAAAATGGTCGTATATGGTCTGCAAACCACGTCAAGCTGACGTTGGGAAAAAAACGGGGGGCAAAATGGCGTTTTATGTCAGCAAACCCAACGTCCGCCCGACTTGGGAAAACGGTGTGGAAATTGGTCGTTAGATAGTCGGCAAACCAACGTAAGCCGACGTTGGGGAAAACAGTGGGGAAACTGGTCTGTTGATGGTCGGCAAACCACCATCAAGCCGACGTGGGAAAATGGTGGGGAAATGTTCGTTGGATGGTCGACAGCAACGTTTGATCGGGGAGAAGTTGGTAAAATGGTGGGGGGAACTGGTCGATTTTTGTTCGGCAGGCCAACGGTGGGGCGATGTTGGGGAAAATGGTGTAGGGAATTGTCTTGTATATGTTGGTAAGCCAACGTCGGCTGAATTGGGAAAATGGTGGGGGGAACTGGTCGTTTTGTGGTCGGCAGGACAACGGTTTTGTGGCAAATAATGTTGGCCCGCCAGACTATAATAGCTCAATATTCCTCATGAGGCCTAATTAATAAAGGAAATTAAAGTAGGCTCCCTAGCCAAACGGACAGAGCTTTCAGCAGCAAAATAGGGCCTATGCGTAGCAACATTGTGCGGAAAAAAAAACATATGGCATGCAGTGACTATATTTTTCGATTTTGGTGCAACTTTTGTTTTTCACAACCACCGTATCCAGGATGTCCTTGAGTTTTCGGGGTTTTTTCACCTCTGGTGACTTTTTTTCGTTCGCCATTTTTATAGTCTTTAGTCTTCACTTAATGTGTGTTTCTATACTGTTGACGCTTTTACCATTGAATATATTATATATTGCCCTTTGATATCAAGCAGGACAAGTTAGCTCAACTGGATAGTCATCAGTCTTTTTTTCTAATACAAAGGTCCCTGGTTCGAATCCGGTCAAGGCGGTAAGTGCGATTTTTATTACTGATATATAATATCCTAAACATAAGATATGAACTATCTGGTGGTATTAAGTGTGAAAACCATAGGGAATGTTTTTTTTTTTAAATATCTGTGAGGCCCAATTAGTGATTTTATAACTTGGCAAAACCTCGTTTTAATATGGTTGGGATACGTTTGCCCATGCTGGCCAAACAGAATGGTCCAACGTCAAAATACGACGCATGTCCATCGTTGGGGGCCGCGGACAAATGACGTTGGCCCCCGACGTCACTTGTCGAACGTTGGACCACCATCGCGTGTGATGTTGGGCAAACATTGTCCCAACGTTGTAATTCTATCTGGGTTGTTGAAGGTTCAAGCCCCAAAGCCCCCCCCCCCCCCCCAGCACACTTTGCACTTAATTAAGGTGGACTCTTTTTGAAGACCTATCTACAGCTAATGCATAACCAAACCCTCAAGGTCCCATTCATACTTCTACTACAGCGCGTCAGTGCAATGCAGTGGCTTGCAGTGCTGTATTGTACTCTGCAGCAAATACTGCATTTATAGTGGATGAAGTTAATAGCCTTCATTCTGTAAGTGCAGTAGCTGCTGTTGTATGACACAAGTAATTGCATTATAGGCCTTACAAAAGTAACACCTGGCTGTGTGTAGTTCTACTTACTATTGTTCTAATTAAACCATAGAGCAAAACCCCAAACTCCCCTATAAAACTACACCCAAATATTCTCAAGCCCTAAGCAGAAATGTGTACAAATATCTGACATATAAACATTTCACATAATATATGACAAAGTATTAGTTTTATTTACAGAATTTCAATACTCACAGTGCAAATTTAAGTAGTTAACTGACGAATCCCTGAGATTAATCATGATATTATTTGGTTCAGGAGCAGAGATGACATAGAGTATCACAAAATATTCTCAAAAAGTGGTGAAAAAATCATAAAAGGCGCATGATTTGGGGCAAAACAGACCAAAATCCGACTGAAAATGAAAAATGCAGGCTTTTAGGTACGCATTTCCTCAAAATCAGGAAATTTTCTGAAACTGGCATCTCTGAAGTATTACCCAAAAGGCAAGTCTCAAACATCGCATTTAAGGTGCAAACAAGAGATTTCATCACAATCATGTGTCCCTAAACAATCAAAAGTACGATTTTTGCACCGCTGCACAACCTTAACATAAAAAACTATCCCCATCTGAAGGATTAATCTGAGAAGTGTTTTCTTTGTGGGTACAAGAAGTAATTGTGAAATTTTTAAGTTCCGTATAGGAGCAAAATACAAAATTTCAGCCTATGGTTTAAATTGGAAAAATAAATAAAAAGCCCCCCCCAACCAAAAAAAAGCCATTTCTATATAGCCAAATACACGGTAAGAACTCTATTGAGTATCTAATCTAAAGGAAATGACTAAATATGATACACTATTTGGGTGCCTCAAATCTCTCATTGCACTTTAATTACAATAGCAAAGCCAGTGGCACAACCGCGCTCGTTCAAGGAGGACAGATGGGGAAATTGAAGAAAGGAACCTCTAGCCTATTCCTACTTGAACGGTCCCGCCATAAGTAGTTGTCTCAAAACGACAGCAACATGAAACTGGATGGGAAATGTTACAACTCTTCATCCACTGTTGTATCACTCTCAGTCACATTAAGGCGTTTACATGACAAAGATTGGTTACTTTTGCAATCCTAGTCTGTAGACTTCAAATCAGCCACTGGAAAAAAAACACTATTTCCTGATGGAAACAACCAGGGTGGACATATTTTATGCACTCAACAAGATGGTTATGTACCTCCGCATATACAAAAATCATAAAAGTATTGTAAAAAAATACTTGAAAAGAACATTTCATGAGAAAAGCACATCCTTAGTCACCTCAAAAACTCAACTTTTTACACAACCATAACAAGGTCAAGTTATTGTGCCTGCACCATAGAGATAGAGTAATAACACCAAGAATTCTAGAAAAACCGTCGGACAGCCACCTTGAATCAGCGAGCCACTGGTGAACGCTAAGAAGCTTTACCGCCCCAGCCCATTACACCTAAAACTTACAGTAAACGGAAAAATGCACTTTAGTCATTGAATTTGCAAGGTGACCCTCGCTTATAAACTGTCACCTTTTACTCCAAGAACATCGTCAGGCATGTGGTTTTATGCAGAAAGTTTATCGTCGCCAAGGTCGGGCACGGTGTTTTTTTTGCAGATTTTCAAAATGGCTCCAAAATACATGTTTTGTTAGTTGCGTATGACGAGTTGTGGCGTATTTAACATAGTAGTAGTGGTTGCACAGTGTAACTTTAATTTAGTATGGACTTTGACCGTGTTAAGTGCAAAAACCCTCGCCTGCCTCGTTCGTTTGTAAATCATTGTCAATCCAAAATAAGCGTGTTCGTGCCCATTCTAAAGAAATAACCGGGGACAGTCCAGAGACCTTGATCAATATCCCCTGC
>JAMKCH010065715.1:0-18532 GCA_023653785.1 Ophioderma brevispina
CTGTCTCTCGTTTGGGGATTTTCCAGAGAAAGAGTTCATTAAACTACACAGCCAGTTTGTTCAATGTAGCATGTGTAGCACGCAGCTCACACCGAGTAGACACGGATCAACTACCACTTGACAAGGGGGGGCATTACCTACCCCACTAGACACGGATTACCTACTCACTAGACTACACTTGCAGGCCAGGATTCCCTGTTTTTTTTGCTGCATAGACACGATAGGGTACACACAGCGGATGTCTGCCCATCGTGGCCGTGTTCGTGGTTACACCAGCTCACAGTGCGTATTATACAACACTCATGAATATTCATGAACATAATCAGCTATTCATGGCGGTCCTAGTCGCCGAGGCTTTCCCTAGGGAAATAGATGAAATGTTTTCCCTACAAACTCGTCCAAGAGTCACCGTGGATGTCTACAACCCTCACCCTTGGGTTAGGGGTGATGGCCCCGTAGCAGTACCGGGGAAAATAGTGTGGCACCTATTCCCTCAACCATGTAGTATTTGTATACTGTATTTCTCACGGCCAATTTGTTTTTGGATATTTTTGTGGTATATATTTGATTATTTGTTACTGTGTAGGGATATGGGAGTTTTGGATGTCCAAATCAAATATTGTCGAGATTTACTCAAAATGAAATAAAGAATCTAAAGCAAAGAACAAGGATAGAGCCCTCATTCTCCATTATCAAACTGGTGCCCATAGTAACTGCGGGTATATGGTAGTGGCCAATCTACTCCGGTACTGTCTACACTATCCACCTTCTCTCCACCTGGGCAAATGCGGGTAGCAATGGGGTCGGTACGTAGAGTAGGCATGCACTGGGTACCTAATAACTGGGTCTTGGCAGCTATGGCTCGAAACCTAGCACCTGTGTGTACTGTGCAATTAGCTACCGCGGAGACACATGTAGCTGCCGTTATAGGTTGTCAGTGCGTAAGAAAAAGGCCATGTATACAGAAACAAGATGTAAATAACCAAAAATTTGTTAATTTCTCCCCAAATTATGAATATTTCTTTTAACCCTTGCTGCAAGAACCAGAGGTTTTGAATCACGGCATTGCAAAGTGCCTATAATGTACTCCATACACCCTCTGAGCAATACCCAATGATGGTCACATGCAACGTTGAAATGTGAACTTGTATTAATTTTCCAGCCCTCAGCACTGTGGTAAGAAGTGGTAGGACTGAAGAGGGCTAGAGATTTAAAGGCACGACCAGTCGTTATGCTAAATCAGAAAATCAAAAATTTTTTAAATCCTAAAAAATCAGATTTTGCATGTATGTAACAAGTACGAGTATCCTAACATACTGCAAACAATGATAAAGACCAGAGCAACCTAATATGGATAAAACGAAAAATTTAGTCATGCTGTCCGTACGGCCACTACTACAACACATAATTGAATGGAGAATCGTATCTTGGAGCACTGCCGTTTTTTTCTTTTCTCGTAATTTGCTACGTTGGAAAAAGAAACTTATGAGAATTCTACAGACTCATCCTTCACTTTGAAGCCCTTCCTGCAATTTCAAATATTTGACCGTTCTGATAAATCACTGTGTGTCTTTAAATATATGCAGAGGGTGTTTGGAATCAACCCACAATGCATTGTAATGTGCCTATACTGTACGTACTAAACCACCAGGTCAGTACTTATGGATAAAGTGTTCGAAAGTTTAAGAACCACATGACAATTCATGATCATACTAAAAAATGCCATAAGTAACTAAGCTTTGTGGGCTAAAATGAGCATAACGTGAGGGTTTTCATGTGTTAAGAATACAATTTGTGTGGGATCAATGACATATTGAGTTGAAAGTTCCCAAAGAATGGGGGGCCCACCCAATTGTGGGAATGATCAATGGCACCCTCTGAAATATTTGGAGCTACCTTCAATGGTTCATTGAAGGAATAATAATGCAATTGCCAATCAGGAATGCTGTATCAAGGGTAGAAAGTTCTCACTGGGTTAAGTGCAGTTAACATCGGCTGTGCTTGAGTGTAGCTGGCAGCCCTTTGGCTTTTACCCCCAGTTGATAGATGTTTGGTTTGGATGTGACTCATAAAAATCGTACACTGCGTTTTACAATTGGTGAGGCATCGGTGTATGGTGGGTGGAATAAGCATGCCTAGCCAAGGCCTTGAGTAGTACGAGAGATGCTGGGATTTAAAGGAAAGCCTGTAAACTCGGCACATCTTTTATCTGTATGGGGTTAGAGAATTATAATTTGAACTAGAAAAAATATTCATCAGTTGTTGTAGTGAGTAGGGAAGTTATTAGTCAAACCCCAAGGGACAAGTAAAAATTAATGATCGACAATTTTGTATATATTGATAGTCAAGATACTACCTTCAGTTCTGTTGACATTATCCATTGTTGTCTGATTGTGGCAGTCTTTAAGAGGCCCAGGATCGCACAAGTAGTTTGAATCCATGGACAGGACATATGAAAGAGGCAGGAAGTTTGCCGCCCCAGAAGGTCGTGATAAGTGGCAGAAAATAAACAAAAATTGCCAAGACAGTTGTTGAAATTTATCCTTCCTTAGCTCAATGCTACAAATAAGTTACATAATTTTAAAAATATCTGAAAGATGCTTAGGATTTCCACTGTAGGTCCCAGAAAGGTAATTTAAGTATTACTATGCCATGCTTAAAAGAGGGGTCAGTGTTTTGACACAGAGATGGAGGGGCTTAACCAACATGATCTTATCCTCAAGGTGATGGGTCGATACAACATATTACGAGGGACATATACTTGTGGTTTTGCTGACATGAGTCATGTAATATACTGATATAATAATACAACGGATTAGAAGCAAAGTGGGCATATTTTTTCTAATAATACAACGGATTAGAAGCAAAGTGGCATTATTTTTTAACACAGGTCACTTCAATATTCAGGAAAGTTTAGTTCTTTGACAATGTATAAATTCCTCCGAGTCATCATTATCAAGTCTGGTACCATATGAGCTATCCTACTTTCACAGTTACAGTTGTTGTGCTTATTTATATGTTGTATTCCTGGACATGAACAAATTGGTTATTTTAGTTATAACACTTTTCCCAACATATTGTTAGGCCCCGGATGGCAGTGCTAGAGCAGACAGGAAATATATTAATAATTTTCCAGAACAGTATTAAATAAAAACATAACAGGGAGCAGAACATATTTTTTTGAAAAAATCAAAATATAAATAGATATAAATATATTAAGGGAAATAAATATAGGAAAAGTTTAGAGTCATGTCTCAGCCATCTGTGCATATTGATTTTCAAGGATTCAATTTATTTCGCATAAACACATATCGTACTGAAATAAATGAATAATACAGTATATTAATAATAATAATAAAGTATCAAGGCAAACTGTGCTAAAATGAACATGTGAGGGAATATATGCTAGGACCAGTAAGGACAACCCTATAGGGCTTATAGATATTGCTGGCCCGGTAAACCATACAAGTAAAAATATACTCAAAATTACAATAATGACACAAGTAGGGATGATATATAAAAAATTTACTTAGGTAAATATACAAACAAGAAAAACAAAAACAAACAATATATCTAATGCTAAACACACACTTAAAGGCCGACTCAAGAGATTTCCTGAGGAGGGCGCCCTCAAGTTCCAAAAAAATCAGTTTTTTGCAGTACATAATGCGTGTCCATATCTATGACGGTGTGAATTGCTAAGCTGAAAGCGGAATTCCGTCATATAGAAAATCACAACCTTGTTATAACAGTCCGGATCCGGATTTTTATACACAGTATCATATGGACGAATACTACACATAAATGTATGTATGCATCAAACGAAAAAATCCGATTAATCTCAAATTTTGGAATTGTGCATTAGGTTACTATCTTTAGTTCGAGTTGACTAGTTGTCAGTATCACACACAAAAATAATATTTCGAAATCTCTGAGTCAGACTTTAAACGGGAATATAGGATACGAGAAATGGGACATGGACAGACTTTTCAACATGTTTGCTGAGGTATGTAATTGCTATCGCATAATGAGGAAGCAGAGGTAGAAGAGGTAGAGGTGAAGAAAAAAGTAAGGAGTAGAGATAGAATGAAATGAAGAATAAAGTGAGGAGAGAAAAAAGGACTTAGGTGGGAAATAATTAAGAAGTTGTACTGGTGATGAAAATTAGATTGAAGCAAATATGCTGATTTTTTTACGTGGGGGGTCTAAAACTTGTCAGGAAAAAGTTTTTTTGCATGAAAAAAAGACACAGGAGTATAATACTGCATGACATGTTCAATTTGTGTAGATTTTAATGGACTGTGATCAGAAACTTGTGCGTTGCATCTATTGAAATAGGTTCTTTAGGCTTCACATGACATTATCATGAATAGTCCCCGAATATGGGAATAAAGCATAATGACAGCTAGTTGATAGCCACAGTATATGAGTATGCAAAGATAGCTGCCAGTATGCTTTATTCAAATGATGGGCTATATCAGTATGTTCTAGACAGGGTTCTCAAACCCGTTTGCATGGTGGGCAACTGACAATATGAAACTTATATGCGGGCCAGTACCAATATGAGGCCTTAAGGGTGGGGTCCAGGGGCCCGCCTTAGGGCCCCTGTTGGGGGTCCAGGGTCGAAGCCCCCGGAAGCCTCCGGGTTTTGGAAATATACTTAAAATAAATTACAACAAATGATTTTTACAGAAACCTTTGACACAATAGTCTTCAAAATGCATCAACAAAATTTCAAAAATACCAATAAACTGGGTGAAACTTCATCAAAAAAATCCAGTTTACTACCAGTTCCAATGACTGAAATTGGCTATTGAATCTGAGCTAATCTGTTTGACAGTCTGCCTGCAATCCGGTAGTGGGGGGGGGGGGGACGATCCTCAAATCTGATCCAAAATGTTCATGAGTCAATTTGCTGCGGTATTATTTTTTACCACATCATTCCGAGAAAACGACTCACAAACCAAGGGTGGAGCCAAACATGCCCAGATTTTACGTGCCAGCTGATTGAGAAGAACAAATCTGTCCGGTGACTGTATCCAACAGTCTTCTGTAGGAAGGTGAGTTACAAATGTGCTTCAGTTTCGTCACTCTGCAATGATAACACAAGTGAAGTCAAGGCAACATAGGGGGACCTCAAAAAATTGGTCAATTTGTGATTCCATGGGCCATGGGAAGTGCAATGTATGGATTGTAATCAACTTTGCAAGCATCACATTGTTGAAGTTCTCAAAACGTCCATCGAAGTCAATGATCAAATTGTCGATAAATTTGATGTGGTCGTCAAGTGCTGTTGACAATCATTATCTTCCGGTACTGGTTTTAGCGTTGTTTTTTTTTTTTGTTTTGAAATTGCAGGAGGTCCCATTTGAGAGATCCTGTCGAAGAGTAATAATTGAATCAAATGCCTTCACTTGTTGTCACTCAGTCAGCAATGATGTGTTTATCCTGCAGCTGTTATTCAGGTTGTTCAAATGCTTGAAGATGTCAAACCAGAAATGCCCAGATTCCTTTCTTATTCTTACTCAGGAATTGTGAACAAGTAATTGAGGTGTCTGGTCTGAAGCTGCCAAAAAAGCGGAGATCGATTCACGCACGTCACATATGACATTGAGAGTATTGCATTTGCTTAACCACCGGATGCATTGTGGTACGGTACAGTTACATTAATTGGCCTCATTTTTTCCAAAGAAACTTGGAACTCCCTATGCGAAGGAAGATTTCCCTCGCCAATAGTTCACAATGTAATTACCGTATTCACCTTTCCCCCCGTGACATCATTGTACGCCCTTTAAGCTTGTACAAAAGACGCTGTATGGATAATGACAGTGATATGAAGTAGGTGTGGCATACAGCTTTCAAACCTGGCCGAACAACTCTCGCTCGCCTACCATGCCGGCGCACCATCTGTAACTAATGACGTGTCTGGCGAGAGGGATGGAATTAGAGTTAAAAAATGATGTGACCGCAGGAAAATGTCCTCGCCAGTTTTCTTCCCTAACATTGGCAGTAATGTAGATCAGTTCTTCTCTAAAAGATCTACTATCCGTGTCGAAAAAACGGACGAAAATAGCAAGCTTGGTATGTCAGTGTGTCCACCGATCGTCAATACAAACGGATATGTCTCTCCATGTCTTAAGTTTACTCAATCGCGGTTTTTCTTATTTCTTTACCGACTTGTCCGTGCGCACGTGTGTTGGTGTCAGGTGGACAACGGATTTTTTGCGAGGCGGCCAAGATACATTCCTTTACAACTGCACTACTGTCAAGGGGCATTTTGTTTTTGTCCGAATCCAAGCAACAGCGAAGGGAGCTTCTGTAGCATTTTCTTGAGGATCATTTGTTGTCATTAAATTGTTACCCATAGCCGATAAGAACTACAAGAGAGTTAAATATCATTTCTGGTTTCACTTTCCAAAGGTAGTTATCGGCCATCCTTTGTGTACAGGAAGTGTGATGATTTCAGTTTTCCCTTTTCGCCACCGCCACAGTTGATCCACATATCACACAAACGGGCGCGTGCTTGGCGGGCTCCTCCTCTGTGAAGGAAGAATTCACTTCCCATTCCTTCATAAAATTGGCCTATTTTCAGATATACTTTCTCTGTTTCATATCAGTTGCCATGTTTACTATTTATCGGCGCAGTCAAGATATGATGATGTGCAATGCAATGAAACACGTACCCATTGTACGTACGGAGTGACACATGACGTTCGTCTGACAAAGTGTAATACACGTGTTGATGAATGGGTCTACGGGCACGGTATGGGGTTAAACCCATACGCAATGATACACCCCCTCGAGGGCTTACATTGACCTGTGACATCACTGTTAATATTGAGTAACTCGCTTTTCGGGAGGAGGGGGTTGATGATTTGGCTTGGCTGATAGTTTGCGAGTGAAATTTTAATTAAATATTAATAATTAGTTATAATACTCATACTTTATAAGTTTAGTATATTTTGATGTTTGAATTCCATGTTCTCAAAAAATTAAACATGATATGGATTTTTTTTTTCGTATGATTTTTGTTGTGGTAAACAGTAGTTCTTCACGGGCCGCTATGAAATGCACTTCGCGGGCGAATCTGGCCGCGGGCCGGTGTTGAGAAACCCCTGTGTTCTATGACCTCATCAAAGGAAGCACAGTACAAAACCCTCCGCCGTGAAAAGTGGCCAACACCAGCTATAGTTCCTATAAAACCTAGATTTGAGCATAATTTGTGTGGTTTTGTGGGAAGGTATTTGTCATAGAGATTTGCTTTTGGTGTCATCGATGTGAGTATTCATTCATATTAAATTAGCGTCTTGGCGGTATGATACGGCACATAAGTTGACCGCCGTGAAACACCATATTATGAGGTGCTCAAGAGATAAACAAAAAGCTAGTGGCGCCGGCTTCTGAGGGGGCAAATTTACCCGTCTTGGTAAATTTACCTCTCCGGGGGGTCCAAAGGCCAATTTTTTCTCCAGGTCAGAGGGCTAAAAATGACTTGATTTAGCATGATTTTGACCTCCCCCCCCACTCCGCGCCCCCTTTCTCTATCGCGCACACCTTTCTTTCCCTGGAACCCGCCACCTTTTCTATCTACTTTCATCTTCACCCCCCCTTCCCTGCGCTCTTCCTTCTACTCACTCCTCCTCAGCTCTCACCCCCTCCCCTCCTCACCCACAATCGTCTCCCTTCCCCTCCATGCTCCTCCACTCCTTCCTTCTATTTCTCTCATCCTTCCCCCACTCACCTTAACCTACGGAGTTTCCCCACCCGCGCTCAGCCCACTCTCTTTCTCCCCCCGTCTTAGCCTCCTTTCTCCCACCTTCAACCCCCCATTATCCCCCTCGCCCTCACACCCAGCCCCCCTCCTCCCCCCCTCTTCTACTCTCCCCTCCTACCTCCACATCTCCTGTCCACCACACTAGTACCACCAATTCACCTATCTTTCTCAACCCCCCCATCACCCCTGGTCTTTCCCTTCCCTCCCTCACCCTGCTACCCTCCATCCTCCCACCCCTACCCCCCCCCTCGCCCCCCTAACTCTTCCCACTCTACTTCCGTCCCTCCCTCGGACAACAGCCTAACCCCCCGCCCCCCGCACCCGCCCCGTCCTCAGACCCTCTTCCTCCGCATTCGCCTACCCCCCTAATCTTCCACCAGCATCCCTAACTCGCCACCTAACCTCTCCCCCTTTCACCGAAGCCACCCCACCCTCACACCCAAACTATCAACGCATCCTCTCCCTCCCCCCCCCCCACCCCTCCCCCCTAGCCCCAGTTCCCCCTTACCCTCTTGGCTCTTCCCACCATCGCCCAACACTTTCTACCCCCACCCCCCCCCCTGTATTGCCCTCTTTAACTTCCCTCCCTCCACTTGTCATTTCTCACCGTTTTCTTTCTCTCCCCCCCCAGGCCTTCACACTCTCACTCGCACAATCCCACACCACTGTACTTCATCACGCAATCCCCATCCACCACTGGCATCCTCTAATCTCACCCCTATCATCGGCCTTGCCTATCCTCTTTCTTCCTTGGTCCGAACCCCCTTCTCTTCTCCCCCCTCCGCCCCCATTTTTTTCCACGGGCCTACAGTCGTCGGGGGGGGGAGGCCTTTGCCCCCCCCCCCAAAAACATCAAAATTAGACAAAACAACTATAACAAGTAGATAAGAGAAATTTACTGTCTAGTGTCATTGAAAAAAAATTCAAATAGTGCATGTTGTATTATGATTTTAGAGTAACATTGGATATGTCATAAAAAAAATTGAGACCGATCGACAGAAGAGTATTCCTCCGTGTACGGCAAACCCACATATTTTTTAGCCTTAGATAGCATGCACCTGTTGAGCTTATAAATGGAGATAGAGCAGAGTAGGATAGCAACTTAGGAGTTTACCACATGGCAAAACATTATTCAGACTTTGTAATGTCACATGAGCCATACTGGTTTGTTTGGATGAACATGTTTCCTATCCCATGTATGTGTGTAGGCAGAGGGTGCTTTGAAATAATCCCATAATTCATTGCAATGTGCTATACGGCACTGTACTAAACACATGTCAGTATAAGGACAGGATGGATGCTTTGGAATTAATCCATAATTCATGCAGGTGCCTATACACACTTTACTCAACACATGTCAGTATTAGGGATAAATAGTGTTGAAAGTTTAAGACCAACAAGGACTTTTATGATCCTGCTAAAAATTCCTTAAGTACTAATGCTGTATGGGCTAAAAGAGTTGTAAAAGTCAGGTGTTTTATGTGTTAAGAATAGGATTTTGGGGGATCACTGACCCTATTGAGTGGAAGTTTCCAAAACTGTTGCATCGTGGGCATTAATCAATACACCCTCTGGTGTATAGGTGTATCTTGTGTGTGTGCAGACAGCTGTCACAGAAGATCTTATATCAGTCTTTGAAGTCCCACTCAAGTAGCTGAAAAAATACCTACCAAATGGGTACCATATCACTGTGCATTCGACAGGGGTGGAGTATAGTCCCTGGAACTTGCCCGGGGCCTGAGCGTTTGGTCGTTCCTAGGATAGGAACCCCTAGGTGCCATAGATAGGAATATACAAGAGAGTAGCCAGGATCCCGCAAACAGCACCCCGGGAGTGCGGCTGCGGGAAACCTGGCTACGCTCATGCAAATCCCTATCTAGGGGAGCCGGGCCGGGAGTACAATTTGAAGGTACTCTACGACAATTTGAGCTTGAACCTCAATTATGTCCATATTTTCAAGGCTGTGATTTCAAGGCTGTGAGAATTACCACTGGACACAGAGGACTGTGATTGCGTGGATACCAGAGAAACAAGCAATAATGTTATTGCAGCTTATTTAAGAGTTTTCAAGCAGCCGTCAATAAATTTATAGAAAGGTTGGCATATAGCATGATTCAGCAGAATCTATGAGACGATGAAAACTCAATTTCCAGGCACGCGAGGATCAACAAATGATACACCCAAAAAAGTAACTAGACAATATTATCTAGAGGTCGGAGAAACTGGCGGCACAAATTAAATGAAGATGTAAAATTCTGTGAAGAATGGGGCGTCCTGTAGATTCTACAGAATTGTAGTTATCGTGCAAGTCATTATTTCAGTGTAGTTTATGAGATAATTGAATTGCACTTTGAAAGAGCTACATGAGCTTTTAACTGTTTGTTCATGCCTCTTTTAAAAGAAAGCACTTGCACAGGAAGATAAATGATGGTAAAAAACAGAAAACAGCCTCGTGGGCATGCTTTATATACAGAAAGGTCACAGCTCTCTGGAGAGTTGAGAAACTAGCATTATGTTATAAGTTAAATACGGAAAAGTGTTCTGTTAAGTTTTCTGTTGCAAATAAGGTTGGCACACAAACCCACAAATGTGTGGCGCCCCACTGCAGATTTGGTCAATTCATTTCTACGAATTATGGTTATTAGAGAAATCTAATAAGTTGGAGTTCTTATAATTTTACGAGTGTTGATGCTACATTTGAGAGTGAGCATTTTTTCTCTTTCAACAATCCCCGTTTTTAATGTACATGCACCGAAATATGTGAGTGTGTACAAACATTGTGCTTAAATGCACACACACAACATGCACACACACACACACAAAACCTACGTATACACACCACACATAATAACTTCAGATTTTCAGGTTTATGCAGGAAAGCGGGCGCCTGCCGATGAATAAGAGACATGATGCCTTACTTGCCACAGCTTCAAGAAGGTATTAATGGTGTGTACTTGCGTGGAAGTTAAAGGCGGACTCAGAGATTTCCCGAGGAGGGCGCCTCAATTTTCACACAAATCAGGTTTTTTGCATGTAAATAATGCTTGTCCATATAATAATCCACTGTGTGAAATAACTAAGCTAAATCGAAGTCCTTCATATAGAAAATCGCAACTTGTTATAAAATTTCCGGATCCAGAATTTTGTTATACACAGTATCTATGGCAAGTAATTTACTATACATAAATGTGTACTGCATCAAAACAAAAATATCCGATTAATCTCAAACTTTCGAAATGTACATGGATGTTAGGGTACATCTTGCCGTTCTCGGTGACTATTTTTTAATTATTACACAAAAAAATGTAGATTTGAAATCTCTGCGTCAGCCTTTAAGAGTGTCCTTATGCATCTGCACTGCAAATCTAAGGTTCTGAGTATTAGGCACTACGTACACTTTGCTTATATCCCACTATAGATAGCCATAGATATACACGTCTGAACACACACCACAAACACACATAAGGGGATATACATGTACTAGGAATACAAAACATACATATGGACATGTATTGTGCTTGTACTTATGAACGAGCACTTCACTACAGTTCACATGTAATATAATTGGAGCAAATCGGAAGTGATCTTCGTTACCGTCACCACCAAACCGGATCTATCAACAAAACTTTTGACTTCTTCATTACTGCATTAGCTCATAACTGTATTCATCATCAGCAAATAGCAGTTCCAATAGCTAAAATTATCGTGTTTTCAGGGTACAATAATGTGTCGTAATGCCTCAGAGAGTTCGAATGGCTTTCCTCACACAGTAACCTATAGTTCAGTAGGTGATTTGCCAAAATGAATGGCAATACAAAGAAGCAGGTGTTCTTCCCACAATGCATTTCTTCCCACAATGCATTTCTTCCAAACACATTTTTGCACTGTTGCCCACAGAAGTTTTAGTGACAAAATACTTAAATTACAAGATTAGGATGATTTATGTTCATTAAGTGACACTTTCAGTGAGTATAAAGTCATGTGACAACCTGTTGCAAAAAATTGTTTGGAAGAATTGCATTGTGGGAAGAACGCAATAATCCTCTTGGCGATCCTCACAAATCAGTCCTAGAGACGGCGTACTTAACCAGATCTTTGCTGTTTTTTCTATTTTTATGCAGTGAACAAGGCAATTGTAGAAGTTTACGGTGATCTCTCCGATACTGTGAGGTGCTACACAAACATGGGAGGTGACGTAGGATTGACATCACTTGCTGCAATGGCCTGCCACCACACCTCAAGAAGTTCAAGTAACTGGTTTGCACAAAAACTTTCATTTGTGTTTTGTTGTTGGAAGGAGTTTCTGAAACTATACCCTTCGTACCTTTTCTGATCCATATATTTATCTCTTAAGGGAACAAGAGATTTCACATTATAGGTGTCCCTAAAAAAATAAAAAGTACTGATTTTTGCCTGATGTATAAGCTTTCCATAAAAAATATACCAATCTGAAAGGATTAAGCTGAGAAAATGTTTCTTTGGTACAAAAATTGTGAATTTCTCATTCGCAGAGGAGCCAAATATGAAATTAGCCTGTTTTTTGAAATATAAGCAAATCAAAATCACTTTTGTTTCTCGCTTTTTTGGACATTTCTGTGGCCAATAACAAGGTAAGAAATCATTGAGTGTCTAATTTTTATAAAATACTATGATGACCAATATTTGGGTGCTCAAAATCTCTCAATACACCTTTAGCGAATAAAGTGCAGAATACAGAGTAGGTGAAAGGGTATAATGTAATTATGCCATGTTTTTGTGTTAGTTTAGGTAGTCCAATTAGTGAGCCAGCAAACCCTACACGGCCCTTCATGGCACAAGGGCGTAACCTCGAGTTACACCTTTGACGTGAAAGGGTCTCATCCTGCAAAACAATGCATTATGGGATACTTGTTTTAAAAAAATATTTTTTAGGGTCATTTAGGCGCACATTTAAAAGAAATATTTATCCCCATAAGCTTGGTAATTCAGGGTGCGCCCCTTTCAAGCAAAGGGTGTAAAACTCAAGTTACGCCCTTTTGCCCATGAAAGGGTCTGACATCGTGTTTCTAATGCTAACATTTGGAATGTGCTTGCAAACCAACATACTTTAAAAAAAGGGGATAAGCAGCGATTTGGCTTCTGAAACACCTCAAAAAAATCATTGAATCTTATTTTGGTATTTTGTTACTGTCAGGTGATGGTGCTAACATAGCCCGCAAGTGTTGGGTGTTAAAAATTGTGAATTAAAGACAGAGGCATTACTTTTAAATTGGTCCCCCGCCAACGTCTGTTGGCGAAGGGGTGACTATAGAATTCTCTCGCGCGCGTGGCGTGTGTGTGTGTGGTGTGTGTCCCACCACGCGTTATCTTGGATCTAAGTAAGTGTGGTGTCCATCTTCGCAACATTGATTACTCTCTAGTAACGCGTGGCCCTGGATCTGAATGGGCATGTTTCATGGGTCAAAGGTCAAATAATGGGTCAAAAATAGGGTTAAAATTGCTACAAACCTTGTAAACATGATACTTTTTATCTGAGCAAGTTGGTTGTCACTTCGCACCATAGATGTTGCTCAAGTAGCGGCGATGAGTTCAGAGATGGGTCATGTGGCATCGTCAAAGGTCCAAATATGGTCAAAAATGGGTTCCAATTTGGTCAACATTTGGATTAAATTGCTATAAGCCTTGGCATGTGGCAGGATGATGAAACTTAATGGGTGTGGTAAATTCTTGCCAAAAAAGTTTTGACGGTCATTTCAAGGTCCTGCAGGTCATTCAAGGTCAAATTGAATTAAATTGCTTGTAGCCCTGTCAATTGTGGTAGGATGATGAACTTGGTGGGTGTGGTCCACATTCGGTGCCAAAAATTTGAAGGTCATTTCAAGGTCAATGCGGGGTGATTCAAGGTCAATGGGATAAAATTGCTTAACCTCTTGTCAAATGTGGTAGGATGATGAAACGTGTGGGTGTGGTCAGCATTCACTCCAAAAAATGTTGAAGGTCATTTCAAGGTCATGTGGGGTCATGCCAGGTCAAACCACTAAGTAGGTGGGTAGGATGATGAAACTTGGTGGGTGTGGTCACATTCAGTTGCCAAAAATTGCAGGTCTTTCAGGTCATGTGGGTGTCATCCAAGGTCCAATCTAATATGTGGTAGGTGATGAAACTTCCTGGGTGTGGTCAACATTCGTGTCAAAATTTTGATGGTCTTTTCAAGGTCGTGGGGTCATCCCAGGTCAAATCCATACACATGTTAGTATGTCATAAAACTGATGGGTGTAGTAAGCATTCATTGCCCGAAAATTTTTAAGTCATTTCAAGTCAAGTAAGTCATCTAAGGTCAAATAACTACAAATAGTTTGTATGGTCAATGTAGTCAACAATTGCAACTGCTGATGGCAGCAGCCTCAGTGGTTTTGAGAACAACTTATTTCCATCACAATTCTCCATGTGATCTTAAAATTCATATTTCCCTCCATTTACTATCGAGACGGGCGTGGGACCTTTGTGGTTGAGAACCGCCTTGTTAGATTTTGTATTATCTCTTCATGCATATAAATTCTGACTTGCAAACAAAATATCAAAAATCCTTTCCCCTGTGATAGCCCAGATTTTTTAGCATGAATATTTTGCACCATGTCTTGCACAAGTTTACCTCAAACACAGACGTTATTGATCTTTGTTTATTCGTACACAGGTGTTAAACCACAATCAGCTTTATAGTATAGATTTTGAGACAAATATTCCTGTGTCTATTTACGGGAGATGGCATAAACCAATTTCCTCAAAATCACTATTTGCATGGTTGTTTTATCCTACATTAAAATAGCCATATGTAATTGGAGCTCATTTTATGCCTGATATAAGCTAAAGAAATGCATTTCCACATTTTCTTATTTGCTCACATTAGGCTTCTTATCCCTTTAAAACCCCTTACTTCTCCCCGTGGGGGGGGGGTTCTCACACAAATGACGCATACAGGGACGTTGGCCACAGACCTCGGTCCAATTTTCAGCCTTCTGGTATATCAATTACCCTTTTTTCTCATGCCAATTTTGGTATGCAAATGGGTCAATTTTTTTTCAAAATTTTCTAAAATTTGTTGAAATTAGTCAATTGTTCCTTTTCGAAACCAAATTTTCTAAAATGGTTGAAAAATTAATCATATTTCCTTCCCTCAATTTGACGCCAATATTTCCCAAATTGCTTAAAAATGTCCAAAAATTTTTGACGGTGAAATGGCAAATTTGGTTAAATTTGCCCCAAAATTTGCGTCCTGGTATATGGCTATGGGTCCCTTATTTTTGTTCAAAAATGGTATAGATGGTCCTACTTCCATAGCTCGGGAGGCACGTTCCTACCCAAACCAACTTGAGAACCCCCCTTCTACCTCCGACCTTTTTTTGATTGGTTATTCAAAAGGTACATGATAGCAGAGCCATGGTAAAATGCTTAAATGTGCATACAGATAGAAGGTCTATTTTGATTGGTTATCAGATTTTTTTTTTCATGCTCTATCATGTAATGATCCAATGAAAGATACTGTAATAAAGGTGGAAGACACTCAGGGGTTCAAGGTTCAACGAGAGATTTTGATTCGTCCATATATTGTGTCATTTGTAGTAATTTCATATAGCTTAGACCCCCCAAATACAATTTTTACCTTGTATTTGGGTCTACAGAAATGCCTTGAAAGTGAAAACAAAAGGTTGCTTTTATTTCTCCATATTTTCAATATAAAACATAGGACTGAATTTATTTTGCTCCGATACAAAAATGAAATTTCACCTTTTTTGTAACCAAGAATATTTCTTCTCAGTTAGCGAGTCCTTTCAGGTAGGGTATTTTGATGGAAGCTGTACAATCCATGCAAAATCAAGAATTTTTCCATATTTTTTTCGGTTTACCTGATTGAAATCTCCGGTTGCCCCTTAAAAGAGTGCATCCTGGCAATTTGTTGTATATATGTTTGGTTTACGTGAAGAACTCATTATGTAGACTTTCTATCAATAGTCAGTAAGGGGTCCTAATTCCTCTTTTTGAATATTCATCTATTTGATGACATTGTACTTTGCCCATCTTACGGATGATGGACCAACAGCAACATCAAGAAGGCAACATTTGTGACATTCACTTTGGAATTAATTACGGACTGAATCAAGCGCACATTCCGGACTCTGTTTTTCCATCAAATCGCTTAGAAGATGTCTTGATTGATCTGTACATGCATGTGTGCGTGCGCTCATATAAGAAGCATCCATCATGGTATATGGGTTGGATGAGCCCTTAAAAATAGTGACTTGCTTCATACGTTCTTCTTTCAGTGAATAAAATATATCGAAACTGTGGATTCGGGGCCATTTGTTAAATTTTTTCAAAAAGCCCCAATTTTTGGACATTAGGGTGCTTTTCCAGCCAAGTTTTGGACTTGTCGTCTTTGATTACGTTCCTCTATTGATTATGTGTACTTTTTTGGCCCATCTTACTGGTGGTAGGCACAATTTTATAGGCAACTTTGTTGACAATTCACTTTGGAATTAATACGGACTGAATTCTGGACTCTCTTATTCATCAAAATCGGTTACAGATGGTTTGATTGATCTGTAACATGCAGGTGTGTCTGTCTCCTATAAGAAGAATCCATCATGGTATATTGGTTTGATTAGCCTAAAAAATAAGTTGACTGGCTTCACAAGCTACCAAAAAATTGTCTTTCTTCTTTCTTTCTTCAGTTCAAAAATCTCTAAACTGTTAAATTCTGAGCACATTGTGTACAAATTTTCAAAAAGCACCAATTTTTGGACAATTGGGTGCTTTGGCAGCCCAAAGATTGGACTGTACTTTGCAAACGGACGACCAAGTCAACTGTTTTAAATTAGCCTGATGTTGCGTACTCTATCTCCTCCTTGCCAAGGGCACATGTCCTGGCTGACCTCTTAAAGTGCAACTAGAGATTTTGGGAGCGCAACCAAATATTGGGCCATTATAGTAATTGCATATAGACTAGACACTCAAGATCTTTCTTTCTTACCTTGCATTTGGCTACAGATATGCCTTAAAAGAGAGAAAAAGCTGATTCTATTTCTTTATTTCAATTAAACATAGGCTGAATTTTGTATTTGCTTCTATAAACGAAATTAGAACATTTTTTCAAAAATTGTTTTACTAAAAGAACATTTCTCGCTTTAATCCTTTCAGATGGGGTTATTTGGATGGAAAAGCTTTACAACCGGGACAAAAATCAGTGCTTTCGATTTTTTAGGGACACCTATAGTGGGGAAATCTCTTCGTTGCACCTTTTTAAACCCCTTGAAACTACTCTGGTAGATACTATATAGGTTTTAAATAGGGGGAAGAGAAACTATAATACACTTGTAAGTCAGTGGTTTTTTGGTGATGGCTTCCCACATACCAGTCCCCCCATTATTTGGAAACCACTGACCTAAGACTAGGCTTTTTGGACTCATTTGAAAGCCTTTTTCATACACTGTAAAAAAAATAAAAAAAATAAAAAAAATAAAAAATTTTTTGAACAAAAGAAAATGGAATTTTTTTTTATATCCGAGTACCTATATTCACCTACAAGGGCCCTAATTGTGGTTTCGTACGCAATCCCTCATACCTCAGGCCGTGCAGTCCTGTCGGACCAATGCTTTGTGCGCCAGATGCCACAAATATAGACATGCATTAAACGCATGTCTGCAGACTAAGTATGAGCCCTTTAAGGGTCAATTGTTTCTAAGTGCTGTCAAAGTGTACCTCTTAAAGGTGCAACCTGAGATGATTTCAAATACCGAGGTGTCCCTAAAAAATGTGAATCTGATTTTTGCACTGGTGTAAGCTCTCTATCAAAAATATCCCCATCTGAAGGTTAAGTTGAGAACTGTTTCTTTGTCACAAAAATTGTGAAATTTCTTACATTTCTATTAGGAGCAAAAGGAAATTCAGAGCCTATGTTTTCTATTGAAATGTAAGCATATACAAATCACCTTTTGTTTTCATTTAAGAGTTATTATCTTTTCTGTAGCCAAATAAAATGAGGGAAATCTATTGAGTGTCTTAATCTATAAGAAAGCAATTACATACTAGAAACTCCGATGATTTTGAAGTCCTCTCATTGCACCTTTAGTTGAATTAGGAGCACTGAGGTTTTTTTTTCATTTGCACGTCTCTCAACTTCCTCAGGAGTAATATTATAGCTCTCCATGTGGCCTTGGTTGGGGTTTAGATGGGATGGTTTTCACTTTATTTTTGACGCCTATTTTAAAGCGAACACACAGGGATTTCCCAAAAGCGCCCCCATTTGTTGTCGAAACCAGATTTTTGCGTATTTGAATGCTTACCAATTTATAAAATCCCACATGAAGGCGAATAAGCCGGAAATGCATATCCTTTACGTAATAAAAAATTGTGAAGCGGTGATTCGGCTCGCTGGATGAAGCCTTTCTGGTCGGAATCCTGAGATGGTATTCGGGGAGGTACAGCCTAATCTTTATTGTGCTAAATAAGAAGAATCTGTCCAAAATGTCCAGATGTTTGTTTATTCAGGGACTTGGTCACCTACTATTTAGTTTGAAAATGAGCTTTTTCACAAATGAAAATGTCAGTCTTTTTATCATGCCCACAGTAAGCCGGATCCTTTTTCATGACTCATCCCTTTCTGATCACCTTATAGACTGTATCACTATTCAACACAACCCCCCCTGCCCGGGGGAAATTGCTCAGTAACATGTATACAGTAGTTTACCAGTACCTTGTGTCCCTATGGGTCCTTATTTTGAG
>JAMKCH010065721.1:0-48210 GCA_023653785.1 Ophioderma brevispina
AGCTGGTCGTACAGGAGATAGTCAAGAAGAGATGAAAATTGCATTAAAATGGCGATCATTGTCGGCACAGATTTCCTTTGCTGGATCCCGGTTCATTATAATTGCATTCCCCTCACAGACTGAAGCGGTAGTAATCCCACGTGTATGCATATACCTGGTCCGTAGTATTTGTTCTACCTATCAATTCATCATTAAATCCTTATTTGTCCACCATATCGTCATTAATTATCACCTGGCAGAGCAAACAAGCAAAAAATTCAATACACAATTCAGTACGGTATGTTTCCTAAGGTCACCGAATCTGTGTATTTGCAGACCAAGCAATAACTATAGCAGAGCGATAACCATCAACAAGCTCGAATATTGTCCGTATCTAATGTTAATGCTTGCCAAGACACAACCTCATTTTTTTTAAATATAAGCTTGGACTACTAATTATGCTATAGCATATTGCGACCCAGATATAAGCCTTTTACTCAATCTGTAACCACTTTTTGCACTATGCACACTACTTACCATCATTCTTAATATTTTTAAATGAAGTTAAAATACGATTCAGTTCAAATTAATATTTGTGCGAAATGATCATGACATAGCAAGATAACTTATAATACATACCTTTAATTTTAACGAGTGATTATTTCACTTTTTAAGACGTAAAAAAATGCTTGTCCAATTGTCACTGAAGGCGATTACCATGATGCACTTTATGATTAAGTATCGATAATGAATATTCTGGCTTTGTTACAGCCATTTTTTTCACAAGAAGCATAACCCGATGTCACGAAACGGTCAGATCAATCCAGAACGAGCAAATTAATGCGTTGTGAACGATGTTCCGATAGCTATGTTACGTGGAATGAAAAATACGATATCGGAACTAGCAAAACGGTATAATGGATGGGAAATGTTTGAAGAAGTGTGTGTTTGCCTTGTGCATATTAAGACTCGTCATGAAGCACTAAAGACGAGGTCGGAACAAACCACTGACATTTTCCTAATATGGACTTTGTTTCTTGTAACCCAAATTGTACTAAGTGTCTATGAATTATTATGAGCAAATGAGATAAAATGTAATTTGAGAATGTGGCCCAGGGCCAAGCTTTCTGTTCTTTAGTCTAACGCTTAAACTACAAGGTTTAAAATAAATCCCAAAAGATTGTGATTAGAGTCTCTATCACAATCTATTTGGGATTTTATTTTAATCCCTGTCTTTTAAAGTGTAAACGACATCGAAAGAGCTACGGTCCCTTCTGCAGATATAGTAAAGAGGGCACTAGTCAAGTATTTCTTTCTTTATCGGTTTTTTTTCGAAATGGCTTCCGTATAATCAAAGCATGCATGCTTGTAGACTGCGATTTTACGGTATATACACACCTTGCCAACAGTCTGCAACATGCGAAAAGAATTTTTATATCAAAAATTGATTTAAAAATTGACCAAAAGAAAAAGTTCCTGACACACATTACTTATCCTTGTCAAGTTGTGGTGCTTTTCAAACCGATGCTGTTTCCAAGGATTAAGTAGTGCGAAAAAATGTTTAATTTGTTGTCCTTATTCCTAAATATGGCGGGTTCAAGGAACTGCCTAATGATAACTTTCCGATTGCACCCCAGAAGTTATACAGACACAGGAACGTCAAAAGGCTAGCAAATATCGCTATTGTAAATTTTACGGTATGTCATGGGCTACTCTAAATGTTTAAAAGGCGAAAATCGTTTGGTTGTAATGGAACCGAAAATGAATAATGTCATAACAGATGGGAGGCATGTTCAAATCCACCGTTGGACTCGGGAATTTAATGGCAAGAAAGAGGTCACGTGTTAAATTGAAAATCTTTTTTTCGTACCGTTTACATTGTTCTGTTCTCATGCAATGTAAACGCGTAATTAGACATGTTTTACGTAAACCACGTGAGTTATCAATTTCGAATTGCATTTCGTGTGTCTCCGAATTTCTTTCTTTTCTCTAATTTTTCGAGACCACTGTCTCCAGTGATATTAATCTCATTTCCGGTCCACATAACCACTATGATTTTCCCCCATAAACATTTAAAGTAAACCCTATTGAACTCGTACAATTTCATTAAGCGGCTGTTTTAAAGCAATTCTTTTGTTTCTGTGTCTGGAGTCCTTCTGGAGTGGATCGGCAAGTTATCGTGCGCTGTTCCTTTAATCTGCCCATAGTTATGGACAATAACATCAAATTAACAGTTTTTTTTTTTCACCATCTTGATTCTGGAGAAAAGCATCTGTAATTCAACCACAACTTTGGAATGTAATACGTAATTGTGTGGTCAAGAATCAATGGTAGAATTTGAAATCAATTGGGGTGATTATGAATTTCGTTTTCTGCATGTTGGCAATACTTTCTTGGCCAGTGTTGTATAGGTTTGGTACAATATTTTCACCACACTAAAGCAGCATCAGGTTTACGTGATTCTTGCGTGCACGGAGTCAGTTTCGCTTCGTCATAGGTTCTCTTAAGAATCATGCATCCGTCCCATCCCCTTCAAAAAATAATTACAGGCTGGGCCCCCCCCCCAAAAAAAAAAACACACGGACAAAGTCATTTTGTTAAACCTAGAGTACGATGGGTATTCGTTTGGTATGCTCTAACACAAAGCAAGAAGCGTTTATTGTCCGTTCATTTCATCAAATCCGATATGTTAACCAAAGATATACTTCTGTCAAAAAAAGATTTCGAAATCGATTGAGTTCAATTTTCATTGGTTACATTTGAAGGATTGGCGGGAGACATGATTTTTTAACATACTCCTAATGAAGACATGTCAGTGTCCCTTTTATAACTCCATTAGGGTAAATGATCAGCAATCTTTTTGGTGTTTTTTTAAATTATATTCAATAATTTCACTTTTAATTACAATTGCTCAAATTCACAGAATGCTAAAACCCAAACCAAACCCACAAACCCACAATCAGACAACGCTTCCATTTTAATTTCCCATGGAAACATTGAAGCTTAGACAGAACAAACACCAAAACAGGCCAAAAACAAAAGAAAATAAACCTCTGGTCAATAGACCTACATGGCTTGGCGAAGCAGTGAATTTTTAAATAAAGACAACCCAGTACAGGCCCAACAGATCCCATAAACGGACCAGAACTACTCTCCTTGTTAGAAGAGCCGTTTTGCTAGATTCAACGATGAGCGCTTGTTAAGCACAATACTTCCTCTAACAGAACAAAACAACAAGATCTATTTCTTTTCATGCATTTCAAATCTTAGAGGAAAATCGGAACCATGTTGATTTTGCACTCTCATATTTGATAAAGCATCCTTTAGTTCTACTCTTCGATTGGAATGACATAAGCGGAAAATAAAAGCTATTTTATTGGCTTTAAGGGGTATCAAACAAAGACCCCGGCCGTACTTTTGTTTTAATTTAACCAAAATTCCCATGTCCCCCGCGTGTTAACATTCTTTGGGTCGGTCTGTATAATATACCCCCGCACTAAAAAATCCCGAACGATATAATTACTGTATTAAAAAAGTATGTAAGGTATGTAGGTGAATTATAATAATACATGCCAGGAGCGTTGTTCGCTCATGTGTTTGCTTATTGACGTGTCCGTAAGCATGGATAACGAAGCATGATTTGGAAGTTGAGAGATTTATCCAGCTGGGTTGGCGCGTTCATTTGAAAGCAAGTTTGAGAACGTTGATGGCCATTTCAACATCGTTCGGATGTTTTTTAGGCTGGGGAGGTCGTGCCGCTTGAAACTCTAAATAAAGACTACAAAACTGGACATTAGCGCTCTTTACCGTATACACGTTCACACCAGTCCCTGTGGTGCGCGCGGTATTTCTCACGCTAGATAGCGACAGTGACCGGTTTGAGCCCGCCCAGATTTTTCGTCTTTATGTATACGGTGTCCACAAAAATGGTACAAGGCAAAAGACCTCGGGAGGGGAAATGATAAAAAAAAAATAGTGGAGTGATATTACATCACGTCATTAAATTGAAACCTTGGCTTGTGTTTACAGCATCAGAGTTGGTTGCTGCAATCTAAAGATATGGCTAATATTCTACGAGAGGGTGAGAGGCCAAGTGTGCCGCTTTTCACAGACATGGGATAACTTAAACACAATCGGAATCATGCATGTTGATAGGACACGTATTGATCGAAAGAAATCACACCATGACACAAGATAAATGCTCTGATTTTTTTCGTGTTACTCATATCAATGCTTTCTTTCTCAGTAAAACATTTAAAATGATTTCTATAAATAAGTAAATACATAAAGCTAGACTCAGTGGAAACAGAGACATTTCAAATAATAATATTGCCACATCTTGCGTAAATAATACACATTTTTAAGAGATCTGACAAAGGAACGTTCGTTCTTGAAGCAAATTGAAATACACTAACTATAGTTCTGTAATCATAATGTTCGGGGTGCCCACCTCAAATCTAGCCTAGCCATGTGTTTTGAGTTTTGGGCAATTTGTGCAGGTTTTTCGCGTTGATTATTGGTGCATCCTCCTGAAGTGCTGCCGAAAGTGTTTGAAGTTCAGCTGGGATCTCCCACTTCTGGGTCTTCCTGAATGTCCGTTATTCAGATTATGCTGTGTAGCATGAGGTAAGTATTTCAGATATATCCATTTGAGGGCTTCTGGAAGGGATCCGTGGACATCGAGAAAATGATGAACTGCATTGAGGACCTCTCGTGTCATGGTATCTAAGTACCATGGAAACTCTCTGGTCAAGTGTAAACTATTGAGCATCTAATCCCTTATCAAAACTGCATTCAAAGTCCAAAGACCAATTAATATTATTCCTAAACTAATTTCTTATTGATGTATCAGCTCAACTCAGAGGTACAATGATTCAGAATCAGTTGGTTAGAGATGCATACTTTTCTTGTCTATTTTTAAAACCTGTTAAATGTTAAAATTTTGTAATATTCCATGAAAATTAAATCATAAAATTTCATTATTTTTTTCACCTCCAACGAGGGCGCTTTTGTTGAAAGCTTGAAGATTGCAAATCTTGGCGTGTGACTAATAGTTGCTGTCCGAATGGCTCCAAATACGGTTTAACAGTTATTTTCTCTCAGTTCTGGGGATCGCACCCCCCAAACCTCCACCAAAGCAGGTATTAAGGACGGGGCAGAATCTGTCAGGTTTGGTATATTATTCGGCCCCCCCCCCCCCCCCTTTCCCTGTATAGGGTCAAACACCCGGCCGCACATCCTCCCAAACCCAAAGGAGAGCCGCCCCCCCCCCCCGGCATCTCAATTTCTCAGGTCCAGCGCAATGTACATGCGTAGTACCCCTTGCGCATGTCACCAGTTTTAATTAACCTGCGAAGTCTATTAGCGATGTTTAGTAAAGTGCTATCGAATATCAAAAGTAAAAGGACAATAATGATATTAACGCATGCTATGCAAGGTGTATTTATCATTATGAATTTCCTTCAGTCAAAGAAAGATCGGACGGACGGTGTACCGGTCACAGAGTGAAACATCTATATCATTCAGGAAATGTAATTTGATCTAATGTTGCTTTGCCAGCATTGGGGTTATTTCATAAATCTTTGTCAGTGCAATCGTGTGGTAGAAAGATCCTTACAAAGGAATTTTTAAGACATAAAAAACTGGCGACCCTTACAAACATAACCCAAATCGACTTAGGCGAGAGGAGATGTCAAACCTAATGTGATAACGATTGGCCCACGAGGAACTTGTGTTTGTTGACAATCAAATGGTACCAGGTAAGTTACTCGAAGGTGGGCATTGTTGGTAGTATTCTTGTTAAAATATTTTCGGAAAATTTGATTATCTTGATTATATCAAGGAATATTTGAATAGTTGCTGTACCATCATAAGTGAGCATCCATGTTTTTGGAATTGAAACATGTATTTGCCCATTAAAATAAAATTGTATTCACCTCATGGTTTAACTTTTACAAAGACCCACAAGGTAAATGATGTTTAGTACTATTCATCTGGTAGTTGTTAATATATTAGACGAACATGTCTTGATTTTCAACCCATTCGTCTTTTAGTTAATGATTTAATGGAAATCCTCGAGAAAAAAAAAAAAACTAAACCCCTTTCGATTAAATGTAGTGGTGCATAATGATAAATATTTGGATGTAGGGCTTATAGGGACCGTAATGTAATTGTGCGTCTGTTTTCAAATTTCTAAAGGTCTTGAAGTTTCTGAAACTCGCGTGAACATGAAAGAGCTACAATCAAAAATTTGAAAAGGGTGTTCCATCAAATCTTAATATAAAGATTTTGCATGGTTTGTTATGCGCGCGAAGCTCTTGAAAATTAGCCCAATAACATTAAAAAACGGCGCGTAATAGAAGGACTACTTAGTCACAGTTCAAGACTGTGGTGACATATCGGTTCGTATTCGTAATTCAATCTTTTGCACATGTTCCCACCTCTAAAGTTAAATTTTATAAACGTATTGTGTCAGTGAATCTATCCAGCATTTTAGTTCTTTGTATAAATGTTTGTTAGTAGAAACTCGATAAAATATATAAAAGAAGGGACGGTAACCGGGGACGTTAACTAGTTTCAAAGTAACCATCACATTGCCGCCTTTGGTTATTAAATCTCAACACCAGGATCCAATTGCACCGGCTTGCGGTAATGCGATAATCACCTCTCAGCAGGAGAGCTGTCAAGCCATCACTAAGCACGTATGAGAGTCTGCCCGAAATCATGATCAAAATCAAATCAAATCCAAATTTATTTATCTCACCATAAAAAAATAACATTCAAATTACAATATAATAATTATGATAAACCATAATGGTGAATGACATGAGAACACTGCTAACAGCATAGAGTGTAGATGCAGGGCCTAGAAACTGTGGGTTACAGTAGTGACTACAGGATAGGGTGGACATCGACAGTTCTCAGGAATTTAAATTAATGTTTAGTAAATGCCAAAAAAAAACTAAAAGTAGTAAAGTGACCGAAATCCCGATTCCCAATCAAAAGATAAATAAATATAAATCCACCATGCTATATTTCCCACGAATGGATCGGATCTTTTCAAACAGTCAAATAAATAGCGCCTACATCCTTGTTTAGGCCACAAAGCATTGTATTAGCTTACTGAAAATAGGGGCGATTTGGCTGTTGTTCTTTGATAAAAAAGTTAATGTTTTCTAAAACTTTCCGCAAAAATTTCCAACATCAGCTATCGGTCAGATGACCCCAGATTTCCCTGCCAAGATATATTTTGCCTTGGATAGTTCGTCTTGATTGAGTGGTCAAGCGTGAGGTGTTTGAACGGATTACCTGAAAGGTCCAGTAAGGGCGGCACTTGAAGTTTTTCCAAAACATGGCCTGGAAATGAGAGTAACCAGGGTAATGGCTTAATAAATTGAGCAATTTTCTTTAGGAATCAGTAGAGTCAATCAATCTAAATAATTCCCATCAGAGTTTCAGGTCCAGGTGTCCTATACTACAGTGTCCGTGTGACTGAGTGTCCCTACCAACCATATGTCGATTGGTTCTCCATTGAGTGCTGTAGCATCATTTGTTTTCAGCACTGTACTCAAATGGCCTCGTCTACAAGGGTAACGGTTTATTCCGTACATGTTGCTATGTAGCTATGACAATCTCTCATGGGGACACTTCAGTATTTAAAACCGGACACCTGGGTCATTGGAATTTTCCCACTTTCCCACATGATACCTCGGTACGACTATGCGAAGGACTCGCGCGTCAAAGACTCTTTGTGGATTATGAAGTGTGTGTTTTTTCGTTGTCTTAGATTTCCGCACAAAGAAAAAGTATAGTGGTTGGGTTCGTCCAACAGAGCGAAAAGCGTACTCAAATGATAGTCCGAACGGAGAGTCAACTCAACCGATTATGTGGGGGGCGATACAGATAGTTTTCTATTCCTAAGCTTATTGCAAAACTTTACACGTGTTGCTTAGCTATGTGATGCAATTTTCATATCAATTACGCCTCATATTCCAAAACAAAAAGACAGAAAAAGTCCAAAAATCACCACTATATAATCACGAGGCCCGAAAAGGGGCAAAAGGTCCACTTTTGCTGAAGATTTGATAAAAGTCAAAATTATAGCGGAAAATTGTTGACACCAAAGTCCACATTGTGGTGAAAAAAAATGTCAAAAAGTCCCAAAAGGACCATTTTCAGGGGTTAGGTCCACTTTTCCAAAAAAGTCCATTTCGGAAAAAGGTCGCACTTTGTGAAGTCCCGCACCCCCCCCCAAAAAAAATAAATCCTGGTAGGCCCTGTTTAATCACAAGGAATCATATAGATAAACAGATTAAAAATCCATTTCTTTCAGAAATATTTGAACTTGTTATTTTTCATTAAAAACTTAAGAAAAGATTAGAAATGTAATGAAAGTATTTAAGGAATACTTTTTCATCAAAGAAATAAATGGACAATCCTTCCTTTCCATAATTTAAAAAAAGGAGATAAAAATACTATAAAAAATGAAGTTCTAACCAAAACAAGCCTCAAAAAAGAATCATGGAATAGACAGAAAAGGACAGAAATCCACCTTTGTTTGGAAAATAATTCATACTAAGGCTTGGGTTTAAAAGCAATATCTAGCACATTTTTTTGAAGGGCGCCCCAATTTTCAAAAATTTTGAGATTTTTACACGGTTGCATTGGTAATGGCTAGTAAAAAATACCTGTGAATGGAAGCTCGAAATGTCTATGTGGTCACAAACCGAAGGAATTTTGTACTAG
This sequence comes from Ophioderma brevispina, assembly GCA_023653785.1. Lineage (NCBI taxonomy): Eukaryota > Metazoa > Echinodermata > Ophiuroidea > Amphilepidida > Ophiodermatidae > Ophioderma > Ophioderma brevispina. The sequence goes on from JAMKCH010065721.1 coordinate 8,725, forward strand.
AATAATTTTATCGGGGATCCACCGATAATAATTCAACGGCGCTGGAAACGGCCTTCCATGTGAAATAGCCGAGAAATAGGGCCATGACGTGTCTACGCGCACCCATTAGTTGTTTAATAGTTCGGCAAGGTCAGTTAGAGGTTATTTTTCTCGAGGTGGGCACTATTTCATCATGGACGGAAATAAACGGGCATTTCCAGTCTTCTGCCGTTAGTCCATCGGGGATCCCATTCTAATTACAAAATCGTTTATTTTGTGATAAAACGAATTTTTTAGCATTCTCAGTTCGCAGGTGAAGTTGCCGAGACAATTACCAACGTACTGGCAAAAAATATCCCAAATTTTGGAAAATTGGGGGCGTCTCTTCAAAAAATGGGCCTATATTGCTTTAAGTTCGTGCCTGAACACCGTGCATGACGTTGCCTTGTGGACTTCAAAGTTTAACCTTTGAACTCTAAACCAGGATGATCGTGGACTCCATGTGGTTAAATCTTGTGATGGTTCAATCAGGATCCCATTATCTGGTGAAACCACGATGAATAGGATTATAACATCGCAGTGACTTCCAGTAAGTTCTCAAAACAAAAAACGTTACAGCCCAAACCTGAAACTTCAATTATCAATCGTTAATTGAGCACAGCAAGTCATTTTTTATGTCGGTCATCTTCGCGCTACATTGCACAAGAAAGGGCAAGCTATCCACCTATGTAACATACATGAATCCAGAAAGGCTCGAATGACCAAGGTGTATATTAAGACCTTGGTATTTCTCCCATGGGGAAGAAGATTTATGTAAATCATTAAGGGACATGGTATTTCATGGGATCTACTGCATTGATAACAACGTTCGCAAGAAGAGAGGCCTAAACGACTATTAGCTCGAGGGCGGTAATCATTTTGTTTTTCACTCTTGTCCGGATTTCGACCATCGTCCTATATAGGCACCGGTGCTTGTATACGCGGATTTTAGTATTTCAAGTATAAGGTTCAATTATGCAGAGGTATTAGGCTAATTAGGCCTCATTAGGTGAGATGCGGACTTGTTGCACTCAAAATTTGAATTACCCGTGTAGTGCAACAAAGTCGTAACTGGTAGATACTAATTTGTTGCACGACCCGGAATCGGTGTTTAGTTACACCATTTTAATTAGCCAATTACTATTTAATTAGTCAACTTAAGTGGGAATGAATATTTATAGATATTTTAAAAAGATACATTATTTTCATTTGAAACTCACAAAAGACTGAAACACCAAAAATGCTCTCCTGTAAAATCATGAAAATGTATATACGACTTTGTTGCACTCCATGCCCGACTGTGTTATCACATCGGTGAAAATAAAGAATTAAAATCCGTAATAGAAGCCTAAAGCTCCACCGTTGTCGTATAAAACCATGAGAAAGTGAAATTATTCTTTTGGCCGTAGAAAAATGTTGATACATTATTCTCATAAACGTTTGATTCCAATAACTTTGGTATTTGAAACATTCCCCTCGACCCCTCTTCTGAAGAAATGATGCCTTAAGACCGAGAATCTACTATAGTAAGTTTGTTATAAAATTTAAAAAATACAAAGTTAGAAAAAGTAAACAAAAGCGTAAATGGGGGGGGGTGTTTGTTTAACATTTTTGAAGTAGAGGGGTGAACCGAACGCTCTTTGCACCTTATAGATAAGCGTTTTTTTCTGCGAAACTGAAATTCTATGTGGGTTATTAAGTAGTGGCACCTTAAATGAACTAAACTAACGACATAAAGCTATTGCCGTGTATTCTCTTATTAGACGCAAGTGCAATAAAAAGTCGTTAATGTTTTGAATGTCTATGCCCGGGCGTATCCATGAGGGGATCATGATCCTTGATCCAACCCTTAATTAAATTAATATCACTTTACTATGAAATATTCATAGCAGGGAAGATTCTCGACAAATAATGAGATCTTTTATAATGCCTCCGCCTTACTATTTTACTTGGCCGTAGTAGCTGAATTTTTATGACATGCGCTATATACTTCATGGTAATTAGTAGATACGAACTCCTTTTTGGTGGCCGTCTCTGACACTGTTGAAGTTCGCTAGTACATACTGGTCAAAGAAACATAATTGAGTTTTGAAAAAGTGTTTGACGGAAGTGAATAAAGCAATTTGAAGTGGTATACCTAGTAATTCAATGTTAAAATGGAAGATTTCAATGTAACGATTCAATACAAGTGTAACAATGTCTTATGTGTCTCAAACGAAGGGGATAACACGATTTAAATATTTAACTTATCTAAAAATAAATACTTTTGGTATCAAATTATGCCCAAAAATATCAAAAAAACATTTTTGGGGAAATTTTGAATTTCATACAACTAGGCCCTAAAACGTATCGTCTTTTTAATGCCTCCTTTTTCATTTTTAACTTTTTAAAATATAGTTTTACTCACATTCCCAAGGTTGAAATTATTTTTCTGCAAGATATTTCATCACGTGATTATTAATTCCGGTTGGAAAACTGTGATGCGAAAAATACATTGTCAAAAAATGTAAACGCGAGTCAAGTAAAAACGGTAATTTGTTCCAGATGGCAACTCTATTCCAATTCATAAAAATGTTACCGAGACTAAATCATTGTCGTCCGACAGACCAACAAAAATAGGTGTAATCTTTATACCTGTAAATTACGTGTTTTTAGGATGACATTTTTGGGAACAGTATGATATGGCTTAAAATAAAAGTTCCCCTCCCCGTTTCAGTCTGGTAGAAACTGGTTGATGCATTCCTAATGTGGCGTCAAATGATGGAAAGACAGACAGTGTTTACAGTGAATGACATTGTTTAAAAAAAGAGGACCTTGGAGAAACTTCCTTGCAAAACAGTTTTCGTTGTCTTGGATGAAAAAGTCAGGGTCGTTTTTCCTTAGTGCTATGGTGCGAGGGCATGCCAATTGTTAAAAAATCCCGGTGACTAGTCTGGTTTGGGATGATCATGATTAAATTGAAATATAACTGGATGCTAGCTATACTGTAGTATCATACTCTTAGGATTATGAAGACAACAAAGGGTCAGTTTTGAGGAAGCCAGACTGAATCGTGCAATTTTCTTGTGATTCTCTTTTTGAAGTAAAAGAGCGAGTGAAGATTCTAGACCGTCAGCCCAGAAATTTTGGTTAGCCGAACGAGATTACCAATACTGATACGGGAAAATTCAGAGAACAATATAACTTTTGAAATTATGAAAAGTCTCCGGAGACCCGCTGTTTCGTGTAGCCCCAGGAGAGGGGTAAAGTTATATGGGGTTCAAATGTGAACTGGCTCTAAAATCTATGAAATATATCTTAAAATTATTCCTTAGGTTACCAAGAGTAAAAAAGACATTGGATCACATGATGTGTGTTGTGCGTCCCTTCCAAGATTATTTGGAAAATAGTGATAAATTTGTTGTCAGTGTTAACTCTTCAAGTGTTATGTTTGTTTGTCATTATTTTTTTTTCCATTTGCTAATACCAGTATTTCTGTAAAAATATTAAAAAAACTTATTTAATGATATGATTTAAGTATGTTTTATTTTGCTAGGGTTGGTTCCTTTCATAGGAGGGGTATAATGTCTCCGTCCCATAGAGTCCATACAGGGAATTTTGTACCCCTTCCATTATAACAACAAGGAGATGCCGAAAGTGCAAGCATTTCATATTTGGATTCAGTATCATTAACATTAAAAGAAAATTAGCATGTTGGAGTCGACATCCAGATACAATGTGACGAAGCAGCTTTCTGAAATCATCTTTAAAGTGACAGGAGGAGATTTTTCTTGAGGATACAAATTTCTCCAAAGTGCACTAGATCGGTGTAATGACCACCTGCCGAGTACGTTTCGAAGATTTATTACAAACAAGGCACGAAAGAAAACGCCAAACCTTGTTTTGAAACTACTGATATCCCAATCGTCCCTATAGAAACCATACTTGATTTCTGTCGTGCACCGGCAGAAATTACTAATCATTATATTATTATACATAAAGACGGCATATAGTTTCGCCGTTAATACTTTCAGCTGTGATATAATACATGGTAAGCATACCAAATATGCACAAAACAAAGACAGGGCATTCGAAAAAAAATGAGAACGCTCCTCTGGAATTCATTCCCCCCCATGTCTCTTTTAAGTTGGAGGACTGGTCGGTATTGTAGTTGATTGAGTGGGCAGACTCCGTACAATCTTCTGTGCATTCGGAAGAACGCCATCTTGCTACCGAAGGATTGCGTCCAAAAAGAGTGGTGTTACACTCCTGACCAGTTAGCATTCATTAAACAAATAGTATTTTTTTCTACAAAACAATTTGGACAATTTTTTTTGGCCACAGGAAAAAAGGAACCCCCACCCTTCAACACACTTTCAGTTACAATTACTATAGGGTAATTTATTTCAATGATAGAAGTTAAATGTGAAAAGTGTCATTTAAAAAAAGCCCCTTATTAAACAAACAATTCCGCGCCATGCTATTTAAGGAGACCCCGTACAACGAAAATTTTAAAATATACACGTATAAAATAATTATTGACCACATATCGAGTGGTTTCACAAAAAACGGAATTATATAACCCTAACAATGAATAAAACCCATCTAGTCTGACCCATGTGCTATTTATAATTCGCGCTAGTGTATAACGTGTAATGCGATCCGCCCGGCACGTTTAGGTCATACCTTTGCCATGGAATACACATTATGAAAGCACCCTGTGTGAAGATGTAGACGCTACTGTGACCCGTCCGTATCGCCTTAACACAAATAAATATCAATATACAGTTTAGCGCGATTTCAAAGGCGCAGGCGTCAGACAAAAATTCTTTTAATTCGTTTATGGTTATTATAATACCGCTTTCCCATGAAACCTCTCAATTGTCAATACTGTTTATAGCGTAATGCTGTAGTTATTTTGAATAAGGTTCTCCTTTAAACCAATTTTGACCTTGATTCTATGTAAGATATCGGTTGCTTTTGTAAAAATATATTTTCTGCATATGCTTGAAAATAATTGGTTTTTTTTGAGACAGTGTTTCCTTCCTTTTGTAATTTGATTTAATATATTAGTTTACTCACTAGGGGAGCCACCAATTGATTGGAATTCTAGGGGTGGGCAATTTGAACAAAAAAAATCGTCATCCATCGAACGGAGGCACGGCAGCGAAAAAATACCTAGCGATGATGTGAAACAACAAATCGTCGGGGTGTATTACATAGTAACGGATGTTAAACAAAATACGAATTTTTGTTTTTGAGAACAGCGCATTTGAAAATTCCGCGAACTCTAAAGAGTTGGTAACAATCACCATATACGATTCAACAATTCAAACGATTAAGAAAGGAAATAGGAAAGAAAATGAACAATGACAATTTATTTTAGGTTGGTATATATTAATTACTTCTTACTTGATAAATTTGCTGTAATACATATTGGAAAGTTACTCACGTATGCTCTGTTTGTTAATTACATTAGTGCAAAATAGCAAATATGAATTATAGTAGTTAGGACTGATATAGTAGTGAAGGAATTTCCTTATTGATGTACAGTATCAACTGATATAATGTGATTGCGCACAGCAAACAGTTTTTGTGTTTGTTTGTGTGTGTTATGATTTGCTTGTTGCATGAATTTTGATGCCGTGTTAGTCAGACTTCCTTTACTACCCATTCTCTAGCTCGCTCGTGCCCTAGATCAATGTGTATTTGTCTTCCTCCAACAGTCCCCTTCTCAAAGAGTCATGTTACACTATTCGCTTCTCAATCCCTGTTTCAACCGATCAAAAATTACATGTATGTATGCATGTATGTATACTGTCATTACATACACAGTTTCAATAGGCAAAGAAAAATTGTTGTAGGGTGAAGTTAGGTCTCTCTATGTGCAGAATTCTGCATGCTGATCCACTGCTATAAAAAAAAAAAAAAAAAAAAAAAATAATTGTAAGTGTTCATGCTAAACTTTTATCATGCCTGCTGTTTAGTGTAAGGAATCTTACTACCCCTCTGTTGTTTGCTCGTGCCTTAATGACCTATGTGCATTTGATCTTAAATCAGGGTCCCCCTTTCAACATAGTCATTCACATTCGGAATCCTATCTCATTTTTTTCCTGAATTAATTGATTCAAGTCTACATTGTTATCCGCTTCACTACGAAAACCCCTCCATTTTTTGAATTTTGTGAGCGACCACGAAACTGGCATTACAGTCACCCAATTGTATTTATTACCTGCAAAAAGAAATCGTATTTGGTTTAGTGAATTTGAACTGAACTTGTGCATGCGTGTACGCGGATCTGCTTTTCGAATGTTGATGCTTATCATTTTCTAGTGTAAATTATGATTTTCTGCTGAGTGTTTGTCTATAATTTTATGTACTCAAGCTTGTTATATTGTTGTAAACAATTCAGGCACAAACCATTATCTCTTGCGCGGTCTGATAACAGTCGGTCCATAAACGGTGCGCTTTAATTCTTTGATAATGCAAATGTTTTTTTTTTTTTTTTTTTTTCAGCACGTAGGCTTCCGCCGCTATCTTTTGTGTTATTGCTTATCTCTGTTCTTGGTATTGTAAATATTGTAATGGATCACTTCTCCATTTAACCACATCATTGATGAAGACTGAATTTAAAAATGAATTAAATCAATTTTACAATAATCATCAAATTTCGTATTGAGATGTACTTAAACTAAAAATGAAATCATTTAACCCACGATATACTGATAAAAATCTAATTCGAACAATATTACGTGTAAATAATATTAACGATAAATGAGTACCATTGTAGTGATAGTTTCAATGACTTAACTAAACATCTAAATCGTTCTCAACCTTAGTCTGACTACTTCAATTCCCGCAGCCTAAATAAAATATTGATAGTATAACAAGACTTCTTAAAACACAAATCATTAAATTTCCCGTTATTAGGCTGTTAGTGACAATTGGCAATGATGAAAAATCCCTACCTTCCTTAAATAGGCATGTGGGGTACTCTATGCTCATTGCCACAGCCGTTTTAAAAGAGGAGGCGGGGGTGCGTTATACATTCCACTGATCCTGAAATTTCAAAGTCCGTCATGCTTTAAAGCCTAAATTAATGCGATGTACTAGATGAATCATTTTTGTTTAGAGATCGAAAGCCAACCCCAAAAGTACCATCGTTGGCGTCATTTACAGGCCCCTGATAGATGCCCTCATCCATTCACCACTAATTTATACCACCACAAATCAACATGATTAATCGTCAAAACTTACCAAGTTCATTTGTCGGTGATTTTAACATCAATTTGCCTAAACACACATCACTCACTTGATTCAAATGAATTTTCTAAAGACTATGGTATCAGATTTTTATCCAATTATTACAAACCTACTCGCGTCACAACTCGGACATCTTCCCCCATGTGACAAGAGATTACTAAGTCCTAATAATATATTACACCAGGTAGTCTATACACCGACCTAACTGACCATTTCCCATATTTCACATATAAATAACAACATAGACACTAAAAATAGTTAGGTGAATTCTAAAAATAAATATTACACCAAAAGAAAAATAACAAGGCTACGATCTATTCATTTAAAACTGAATTAAGTCAAACTTAATTGGACGATGTGTTAGATATTACTTTGCTGATGAAATCATAGAACATGTTCATAAATAAATTCAATCTCCTGACCGATAAGCATTTCCCTAAATTAAAAAAATAAAACAAAAGTAAAGAAAGCAAACCTTGGATTACTGCGGGAATAATTGAATCAATTAAAACTAGAAACAAACATAAATAAATTTCAAGAATCCCAATGAGATGAACAAAAAATAAACTATATTAATTTAGAAAATAAATTAAATAGCTTAATAGGCTTCTCGAAAAAGAAAATAACTCTAATAATTAAATGTACAAATACAGCATAAAAATCACATGGCAAACAATCAACAATGTCAGCGGCAAAAACTCCAAACCTAAGGCTCCTTCTATTTTTCTGGATGGCTCTGTCAAGATTTCAGACCCAGATCTCATATCTCCAACAAGTTCAACTACCTTTTCGCAATGTTGGTTCCTGAACTTGCCTATAAGAATCCAGTTCCTCTTCTCTATTTTCTGATTTTCTGATGATCCCATTCCACAAACTCCATTTTCTTCAATCCCATAGATGAAAGGAGGTTCTTGACAGCGCAGGCTCTGAGGATGTTAGCCCCTCGATCGTTAAGCGTGTCATTCCTTTCATCTCCAAACCCAATACCTACATCTTTAACCTTTCCTTATCGACTTGTATCTTCCCCTCAGCTCTCAAGGTTGCGGAAGTCATTCCTGTCTTCAAAAGAATGATCCCCATGTCTTCTAATTACTGCCCTATATCTCTTCCTCCATGTTTTTCCAAAATCCTGAGGTCTTATCTAAACAGACTCTATTTCCTCACCCGCTTCAACATTTATGACAACCAATATGGCTTTCGCAACCAACACTCAACAGACATTGCTGTCTGGTATATATAACAACATCTCTTTTTCCATTGCTCTCAACTACACATATTGGATCTTCCTAGATTTAATCCAAGCCTTCGACCGATGATCATGATATTCTCATTGCCAAAACTCAACCCTATGGTATTCGTGGGCTTCCTTAGATCTTTTCTCTCCGTTAATCTATTCAATAGATTCCAATTCACTTTTCTTTTTTTTTTTGGTTACACTCTTCTGACCTTCTCCAGTCCTGTGGTGTACCTAAGGGTTCTACGGAGGTCCCTTGCTTTTTCGCCTCATGTCAATGTATTCTTCTTCCAAACACTTCTCATTTGTATATTTGCCGATGGACACCGACATAATTCTATCACACAAAAAACCTTAACACACTCTCAAACATATTTAACGAAGAGTTAATAAGTATCACACTGGTTAAAGCCAAGCAAACTTGCGCTAATGTATCAAAAAACAACCATATTTTTTTTATTTTTTTTAAAAAAACACCCCACCAACCAAAATCATGATTGACAATACAACCATTCACCCCGTAGACCATACAAAACATTTTCTGGTGTAATTAATGACCCAAAATATTCCTGGAAATATCATCTCAAAAAACTACAAAGCAGATTTACTAAGAAACATCGGGATTTTAAAAAACTCCGCAACACCCTTCCCAACCATATCTTATTCTCTTTATACAACACAATTTTAAACCGTACATATCTTACGGAACATAAGCCTGGGCAAATAAGACATAAGCATTAGACAATAACAACGTCCATGGAACTTCTCCTATGTCAGAATAAATTGGACAATATATTCAAACTTGCAAAAACGAGCCATAGTCTCATTAATAATACTGAATACCACATCTCATACTAAACCAAAGTTCCACAATCTAAAAACTAGTAACATTTATGATTAAATAAACTACAAACAGCGATTTCATGTATCGTTACAAATCAAAACCCTACCAAATATTTTATAACTATTTTCAAAACATATGATAGCACACCATATAAACACCAGAAAGACAAACAAATACATCACAAAAACAAAACCTCAGAAACCTAATTATGACTCAGTAAAATACTATGGGCCCAAAAATATGGAACACACTTGTAACAGTATCATAACTCTAAAACCATATGCTTTAATGGAATCTAAAAACAAGAGTAATTAATAAATATTAAAATTGAACTTGTGATATGTCATAAAAAATGGCTCAGTTATTACACCACTTAATTTCTATAGTTGACCAACTCATTAATTGACAATCCATTTTTATCCTTTCTTTATCGTTTCTTACCAGTAAAGAACGGCACCATGTTCTGTTGCCCCTGATCTTGTTAAAACAAATAATTGTCAAATGTTCTTGTCCTGTATCGTCCTGTTCTGTATTGTCTTGTCATGTCTTGGCCAGTAGTTAAAGTATTAATCTAATCATTGTATATTTTAGGTGGGATCATGCTCGAAGTCCACCAGACTTATTATGCCTCTCCTGCATTTGAGATCAGCCATTGCAACCCATTTTTTTTTTTTTTTTTTTTTCTGTATATTAGTTTCCCCTCTTTAAATATGTTCAATATTTTATTCCACTAAAACTGTAAATAATTGTATCATTATGTAATGTATTGGCTGAATGATAATGCTAAGAAAACTCATTTGAATGAATTGAATTAAAATCGTCACACAAAATTGCGCAAATTGGCGATTAGGTTATATCATATAGACCAGTTAACAGCAATGTGTAAACATGTTAAGGCCTGGTATCTGAAATAGGGTCGGCCGGACTGTACCCATGGGCAATTGTATCTGTTAGAGTTGAATAATAGGGCCATAACACGATTCGCAGGCAACCAAAAGAAGCTGAAGTTGGATGTTAACTGGTCTATCGATGCGGCTGTTGATTTTTCCCTATACTAAAGCGTTATTCAGCATCCGTCATTATGGAAGCAACAATCGGCGTTTTCCCGAAAAATCGTCAAACCAGCGTGCGTCATCGCGAGTCTTCTCAATTTGGTTTATTACATAAGGACGGATGTTGGAGTGGATGCCAAAAGATTCAACCGGCTTTGAACTGTAAATTAATATAAGTTTGTAGTGATCGCAAATCATTAAAAATTAATTATATTTGTGTGTCAGTTATCAAGTCTAAGATGAGAATATTTACTAACAGAAGTATTTAAAAAACTGGTGGGAAATCAAGTAATACACTAATTGACACGAGGCGTTCAACATCAGTCACGATGTAATACACAAAGTCTCTGTTATGCAAATACGTTCAAAATTGGACAGATTTCTAATTAAGATTAGTAATTATTAAAAATTACTTGCAAGCTTGCCCTTGAAACATTTGAAGACTTTGATATTTAGTATTATTACCTTAATTTCGTAAAAATGAAAAAATCCAAACATCCGTCAATATATGTAATACACCAGACGAAATGTGTTGGAAAGCGAACATGGCAAGGCCGCGCGTACGCTCGGGACGGAGGGATATCTTTCGTCCCCCCCCCCAACCCTTGCGCGGCGCATACCGGTTTGCGGCCATATCGTTCATTCGATGTCACCAACCACCCCCACCACCACCCCCCACACACAAACACCCACCGTGAGGGACTGGTGCGTTATGGCCTCTTGCGAGTGGTTCTGAACACATTCTTTAGCCGTTTTCTCTATGTTTATCCTTTGCCAGTTGATTTGAAATCTCTTATGTTTACATTCTCGTAAGGGACTAAGGGCCAAACTGGATTCTAGGGGAGAGGGTGGAAGTGTCGGAGAACAACACTACTCCGTCGACGCAAGCAGAGAAAACATAATCCAGGGTGGAGTAAAAAAAGAAAACTTTGCTTGATCCAAATAAAAATAAACGAATACGTATAAAATGAAACAAAGAATGATTATCGTAGTCGTGCGGAGCCCCATATGACCTCGAACAAGAGTTCTGATAAAACGTTTAAAGCACGGGAGCTAAAGAAGTTTGAAAAACATTCACGTACAAAGGTTTGAGTGATTAAATAGTTGAAAGACTGACGGGACCCCTGAAACGTGATTCTAAGTGCAGCAAATGGTGCATGAGAGAGAGGGCCAAGACAAAGTTTGTTGTACAGGGGGTCACAATTTTTTAATGATCCAATCATGTTGAAAAGTATACATGTAAATTTGTCTAAACCACAAGGATTCAGAACGGTATAGTTTGTACTATTCTACACGGAAAGTTTAAGAGTTACAGGCAAAAACAGCAAAATCAATAAAAAGGGTCAATTTCAGTTGTACAGGGGTCAATTTTAAAGTTGCTCGATTTAGATAAAAAATGGTGCAAATTATTAATAGGGTTCATAGAATTAAAAATAAGGAATGGTTTTGATGTCTAATAATGCTAGTTTCTGATGTTGGGGCACAGAAGGTCAAGTCAAGTGCATTCAATTGGGCTTGACCTTGTTCCCACTACTTTCTTAAGCCAGCATTTGAGACACTCAAATATTCATTATTGTGATCCTAAGAGCTCCACCAATAATTCGCACCATTTTATCCAAATTGGAGCAACTTAAAAAATTGACCCTGTTAGAACTGAAATTGACCCTTTTATTGATTGGTTGGTTTTAGCCTATAACTCTAAACTTTACGATTGTAATAGTACAAAACTATACCTTTCCAAGATCCTTGGTGGTTAGACAATAACATTGTATACTTTTCAACGTGATTGGATCAATATAAAACTTTTGACCCCCCTGTACAAACTTTGTCTTGGCCCCTTCCTTAAGTGCACCATTTTGCTGCACTTAATCGACATCAGAGAATTTCGAAATATATTTTTTTTGTGTAATAATGAAAAATAGTCAACTAGAAACTAAAGATAGAACCTAAAATGCACAATTCCGAAATTTAAGATGAATCGGGTTTTCGCTTTGATGAAAGTAAACATTTATGGTAGTAAACGTCCCATTAGGATACTGTGTATAACAAAAATTCCGGATACGAAATTTTTATAACAAAGTTGTGATTTTCTATATGAGGAATTTCGATTTAAGCTTAGAAATTTCGCACAGTGATTACTTATATGGAAAAAGCATAGTACAGGCAACAAAACATCGTTTTTTTGGAAATTGAGGCGCCCCTCCTCAGGAAATCTTGAGGTCGGCCTTTAAGAATCGCGTGTCAGGGGTCCTGTCAGTCTGTTACATATTTAATCACCAAACCGTTGGTAACTTGAGATGTGTTACAATGTCTGCTAGCTCCTAGGCTATCTTCGGGCATATCTGGGGCGTGGCGATATTGTTAGTTTCATCCTGGCGAATTTTAGATAGGAGGGGGATAACAGGGGTAAATGTTTCCTATGATGTTAATGGTGTATAGACATGTTCATCCAGTCCTATGGTAAACACTTAAGTGTATTGGGAGTCCATGTGGACCCCATATCTTGTTTTTTTGAGTGCCGTGACACTGGCACATCTGACAAAAAGTGCGCCCTCTAGAATTTCAAAATTGATATTGTGCATTTGGGCGAATTATTCAGCAGACGACGAGGAAAATGGTGTGTAACACAAGGAAAACACACACAAGAGTTGATTCTTCACGGCATGCACCTTGTTTGACCGATTTCTGACGTTTGTAGTTTTAAATAATGGTACGAGTCTATGATATGCATGTAGTTGATTAAGTTTACGGCAAACTTAAAAGTTAGCCTAAACATTGACCCGGATGTTTTAGCCTCTTATTAAGGTCCTATTGCTTTGGGAGTGTAAAATATATCTCAAGCTTCCAAAGACCTAGACTATCATTTGGAGAAATTGAAAGAATTTCATATATTATGACGAATGTGTCGTGCCGCTTAAGACAAAAAATTGTTTTGAAGAAAAAAACACACACAAAAAAAACGAAACATTTTAAAAAAAAAAATCAAATCAACTATCAATGTTTATGGACTAATTTATAATACACATGATTATGGCGAACGTGGGCCCCGTAAATCGTTCTAGAGTACCTTTGAATTTTTTTATTTCGCAAGTATAGGTATATATGCTCTCTATTATTGTATTTTTGTGAAACGATTCCTTCGGAAAGTTGTTTTCATTTTTGGAAGTAGCATTGTGCGGCGTCATAAGAATCGTTTTTGGCGCTATTATAAGTCCTGATAAAAAACCGAACTATTAACGGCAAAGTGTTTTCAGAGCCCTTACTTATACACCAACGGGGTGCACAAGAACCTTATAAACTTAAGTGTTAAAGAGGTATAGTTGCTTATGCAGGTCAATTACTTCAGTTCAACCTGGGGGACATTAGAATATACAGATTCTTGGCAAAAAGTCGTTGCTGTTAGAGAGTAATGTTAAACATGCATATATTTTGTTTCACAATTTTGGGGTAAATAAAGGAAAATTTTGATAGTGGGGGATCAGCCTTGCTCTAGCCTCGGTTTGTAAATGTAAATGTTCTTTTAAAATTTAAATTTGAAAATTTGATCAACGTGAAAGAAATGGATAATTATAGATATTTACCCCCATGATGAACTTGAATTTGGCCGAAGTGCAAACACAAAAGGTTGTAGATATACACACTATTTTTTAATGCATAGACCAGATAAACATGGCTATACATCTGTCAACCCAACTTAAAGATTTTTAAATTTACCCCCTGTACATTACCCCTTTATATATCCAAAATGGTCAAATCTAGTTAAATGGTATATCGAGATTGGAATCCAGCCAAGTCAAATGTTTACTAGAAAGCCTTTAAAACACGTGGAGGCTTATTCTATCATTGTAGACAAAACTTGTTTAGCAATTTAATCTATCAGAAAATGGGTCTGGTGCTTCAAGCATACCACGTAGTGAGTAAGTCCACATAAAGGGGTTGTATGTTTAGGAGCTGCATTTGAATGAAAAGAATGACGCTAAGCGTGACAGTACAAATGAAATAAAAAGGAATGGTCTTACATACATATATCACATGAATAATAGATCACCAAAGTGCAAGTGTTAATTATATGGTTCTGGGCGGACTGTACCTGTGTTTGAAAGGTTAAGGCGCCATTATATCTTTGATTACAAAAAAATATATGAAAGATATCTGTTACCCCAAAAAGAAGTCAAGCCAAAGCCAGTTGATTATTTTCAGCCTTCCCTAATTTTTAAATATATTTAATTTTATAGTTATGTGTTGAAAGTTAACTTTTCTTCTTTTTCCAGAGAGCCGACGCACTAAGTAAAAAATATATGCTCCAGACTGGGCTTCGCCCGGCGAATGCCGTACTGACATACACCCCTATCCACTATACCAGGGGACTGAGTAGGGTCAATGAGAGTAAATATGTTAATTGCGATTCTTGGGTCAGTACTTAAGGGGCTATTATGTAAGGTAGAACAAGGGTATGGTTTGAGTTTAGAGTTAGTTAGAATGTAGTGGGGGTCGGTTTTTTTCAAAGATTTATAACCGGCTATCAGCTATATTAAAGGCACTATCAGTGATTGATAAATCAAAAAAAATCAAAAATCAGATTTTTGCATGTCTGGAACTAGTATTGGTATTCTAACTACCTGCAAGTGATACAACCAAACGAAGGCCTAATAGACAAAATCGGTATTTTAGTAATAATTATCGTACGAACAATTTCTACAACACGTAATGAAGGAGTTCATAAGTTTTCTCTCCATTTTTAATTGGAAAAATAATTAAGGGAATTGTAGATATTTGTCCTTCACTTTTAAGATATTCCAGCATTGAAATTCAAATATTTTTGACCTTTTCGGGTGATCGGGTGCTTTAACAGTACGTAGTCTACATTCAGGTTTGAAACTTGCAAAGACGGGAAGAGAGAAAAAGGGTGACCAGGACATGGGAAACAAGGTTACAGAGACCAAAACAATAATGACAGAGAGGACAGAAGGAGAGAGAGACAGCAAACAGCGGACATAATTAAGACCCAATAACAATACTTGTCCATTGATACTAATCAGGTCATGATGATATAGCAGACCGAAATTAACAACATGAAAAAACCCTTCGGCATCAGCTGTTCGTTATACTCTTCAAATACTAAAACATTTAAATAGGGTGATCATGGTTAATGCGGTTGTTGTTAAGAATATTTATATTTCTATACGTATTTTTTTAATTAATTAATCCTGTAATTTTGATGCTGTGATGTAAATTCATGCAACCTTCTCTTTGTTTAAATCAATGGGAGGTGCAGAAGTCCTTGGAGGCTTAGGTTGTTATGGAAGAAAGCGCTGAGTGCGTTTTATAAAACATCAATTTGATTGTGTCTTGATATGACCTCAAAGTCGATAAAATTATACAGGAAGAGGTGAAAAACGCAAATAGAGTGACCAAGATGGAATCGGACATGAAATGATAAACAGGCTTGGAATTGATGGATTGCTTGTTTACGAACGTGGCGTGTTCCATACGTTTTCAAAACACGCGGAAAATATGTTTTAAACTAGAAGCGTCTCCTAATAAATCAGGACGGATCCCAGATGGTCCAAATGGTTGAGCAAAGAAGGAAAAACAAATGTGGGCATTAGTTTAGAGCTGCAGGCGTGGTTTAGGGTTGCTGGCAGGGTGCGTGCGTGAAGATACATCTAATTGATTTAAAGGAAATTATTGGCATAAATCTATCGGATATATATAATGAAATATCCCTAAAAAGGACGTACCAGATGGCTTTATGGTAATTGGAGTATTTTCTGCGAAGGACACACCATTTCTACGTAATTTTCGTTTTTAGCAGTAGTAAAACGAACTAAGGAAGCAACCAGGTTTATTATTTACGCATCGTTCCGTCTACAGCCGTGAACTTTGCCTCGTATTATTGTGTGCTCACATTAGTGCCAGAGTTCTGAGAAAATATTGTGTTAAATAATCATGTTGCGCCTTGTTATTCGATAGTTTCGTGTTTGATGAAAGATACCACATATAGAAGCCCCAAATCCCTCAATTCCAATTCACTCTATGCTTTGAGCGGGTCCTTTTGGTGTCTCTCTTTATTTCAGTAATGCGGATTTCATGCCCGTTTTTGGAGAGCCATATTTTCAGGTCAAGTTTAAGTCTTTCTTATCCTGGAAAGACCGATCCTCTAACAGCATTGTGGTAAGCATCCTTGATGTGAATATAATACTGATTGCATTGTAACTGATTTTATGTGAGATGACATAGATAGCGAGGCGTCTAACTTTACACCGAGACTTAAACAGATGATTTGGATAGCTGGTAATGCTGAAAAATTTTCCGTTCGATGATAACCAGACCAGGTGGAGCAATTCATCAGGAAAACAAAAAAATATTTTTTGTTCTGGTTAACTGAAGCTTAGCAGCAACCATCCATTATTACCCTTTGCAATATAAACCCAAAATCAAGAAAGTTCCCCCCCCCCTAATGAAACCCCCCAAATTTCCCAGGGTAATCCATTTTTTACGATCAAACCAAGCAAAGGAATAGCTTATGGAATGTTAGGAAACGTTTCATGAGAGTAGCAAAGCTTTACCTAACGGCGGAAAGTCACAACATGAACAAAAAAATACGCTATTTCAAAAATGCAACCAAAGAACATCTTGTTTTTAAATGACTTGTTCGTCATCAGGACAGTTTGAAGCCACTCCGTTTGTCAATGACTTCTTGGCACTGTCACCTCATGGGTTCACGAGTCTTGTGGCTCTTTGCTGTGGGGGGGGGGGGGGAAACATTCCTTCTTCCAACATCTGGCAGTCAGCAAGGTTGGTGGTTGGCAAATGTGTGCAGAACAGCTCGCTTCATCTGGTCCAGATGTTCAAGCGGATCAGGTGAGTTGGCGGGCCACACCTTCCCGTGAATGTCCTCATGTTCCAAGAACGCATTCACAACTCTTGCCTCGATGTGGGCGGACATTGTCATCCATTAGTTCAAAGTCATACTAATGGCAGCGGCGACTGATGTGACATGTTGGATGCTGGTGATTTCATCCTCGTATCTGTTGGAATTCGGTGTCTATTGATTCAATGATAGGTGTCTCGTCGTTGCCTCCCAATACCCCTTGAATGGATGCATACATTATTTCCAGACCGAGTAGAATTCAAAAGAAAGAAGATATGACATGGTGCAACCTTGGCGGGAATTTTAAACTGCATTCCATTGCATGTTGTATGAAATCCCTCTTGCGAATTTTAAAACAGAACGAAGGTACTCCTTAATGTCTTAAATTTGTGCTCGTTTAGGCAGTTAGGCAGGATTTGTAATTTTCACAATACAGCTTCCGAACATCTTTAAGATACCTTGCAGGTTTCATCTTGATAACTTGTTGCCCTGGACGTTTTGACATGGGGATTCTTTCAAGGGGAACTTATTTTTGATTTTGTGTTTATTGTCAACTTGACAATAGCATTTTTTGCCTTAAGCTGTCACTTTGAGATGCTTCGTAAAAAGCCTGTTTTGGGAATTTACTCAGTCTCATTGGGTTTTCCTGCCGGTTGCAATTCGCAAATTTAACTGGTTATTTTATCCGCTTTGTGTATTGACGTTATTTTTAAGTTGATGCGCTCGCGTCACCAACCCGCCTTTTGCCTACATTCGCGCACGCCGTGCTTCGTTTAGTGCATATTATTTGCCTTCAACTTTGTTCGTTTTTCACACGGGTGGCCTTTCTTGGGCGTCCTTACTTTTATTTTAGGAATACGGATCGCGAAATTAGGTTAAATACACCTTGAATTATAAATCGGTTTGAGAACAAGAATAAATGTGTGGATAGTTGGAACCGGAACTCTCTTTACGACGACTTGAAACAACCATTATTTTGCGCGAAAGAGCCTCGGCCCTTCGCCTTTTTTTTCTCCATCTAAACTGGTTTCAATTAGTTTTAATGACCGGTGTTAAAGCACAATAGTCCGCAGGATCCCTATCCGGGCTCCCATAGACCGATAACGGAATAAAGCGTGACAACTATGTTGTGTGAAGAGTCAACTGAATTGAGTGCCTATTCCTTACCGTTGTGAATACGCCGGACTATAATTAACTCTACAAACCGGTTCCCCAGAAAAACCAAATAAATACCTAAAATTCGCGAATGAATGTCGTCGAATGAGAATATATACATGACACGTGTTGTCCTAAAGCGTATAATAGAACCTTTGAGTAAGTTTGTAACTTGGTCTTCTGAACAGGAATCTTTGATGACTTCTTTGGTCTTGCATCGGATTTTTACAATTGATTACCAGGTTATTTAACCCTCGTCTAGCTGAAGCCATTTTAACAACACACCATTTACCTGAAGGGGGTGCTTACCACATCTTGTGTATTTTAAACACCAATCCCTGTAAATTTGGTACCCAAGGATAGCTAGATTGGCCTTCTAAAACTTCCTAAAATGATTTCACTATGACGTCATAAATCAAGGCAAATGTGCAAATACTGAGGGTCTACGCAAGTCTTTAGAAAAATTGAGGGATATGTGGTTATTGCACTAAGTTGCAGATGACAATTTTTCACCCAAATCAGCTTTCAAATGAGGAGAATAAACCAATCTAACCCGCCTTAATATTTGGCTTAGTTTCCTTTTGTGATGCAAGCATATGCGTGGTATTAAGCAACAAAAAAAGGCTGAATAGTGTTGAGCAGTTTTGTGAACGTCACAAAATTGCTCGGTTATGAAACATACAATCAAACAAAAAACAAAAGCTTATATTTAAAAAGCTGTACAGTGAGCGCGTGTGGTCCCGAGAAAAGGCAGGGACCATGGCATTAGGACCATTTAAATTCGTGAGTTCGATTCCCACTGTTGGCCAACATTTTTTGTGTCATGGCAAGAGACTCGTCTCGTTTTCAACTGACAGTTTGTAGTGCGCTAAACCCAGGGCCACCTAGATGAAGTGAAATTATTGTGACGATTTCGATAGCAGCGTAATAATAATTGCAAATCGCCGCCACGAGCGTCTCGTAGAGCAGATCGTTAGGGTATAAATGGACATTATTATTATTAAGACATAATTAAACAGTTTCTAAGTGTGATTAACGGAGATCACACATTTCGAAACATTCCTAAATATAACAATATGCGTAGTTATAGAAGAACGCCAATTCGTCATAGATTTGACGGTGAAAGGTTAGATGATATACTAAGAATTGGAATATATATTTTCGTTGACCGGTCCTATGGAAAAAAATAATCCTAATTTAAGAAGACGTAAAACCTCGCTCTGGATTTTATCCCAACCCCATAATATTTTGCGTATTGTGCTAGACGAGACACAAATCTCGGGACCTATTTTGGCAAGTAGTAGATTACCAAACCCCCTTGCGTGACATTCCACATATTCATTCGCTCTCAGCTCTCAGAATTGTGAAAGCGACTTTATAACAAATATATAAATGCCAAAGGATGATTGTAAACCAAAGCCGTCCGTCTTTCGCGGAGGTTCCGTCATTTTGGGGAAGGCAATGTGGAATAAGATGCACCAATACAGAAAGCAGAGGTAGGTGCCAATAAATGACCAATGAAGGCAGTACAAAAACAACACAGGGAGTAATCAAGAGAAGGACAATATGAATAATAGTATTCAGAATCTTTCGGAAGATGTGCTGAGCTATGAAGAATGATATTGTGCCCATTTTTGTTTGTTTAACGAAAGTCAAATCGCTTAAAGTGTCCATATGGTACGATCTTTCCCTTAATTTAGGTTCCTTACAGAAAACAACGCTGTCATCATAGTCATTGTCCTCGTTCTTTCCCTGTAGTTGGGACCCGCGATAGAAGAGCGTCAAATGAAAGGTAAGTCATTACAAAACACGTCTACAGTGTACAAGTAACCTTGGATAATAATTTTAATGTAGAAAGTAGGACAAGGTACTTTATTTCCCATCTTAAACGGCGAAGAAGTATATAGACGTATCATGGTGGAGGTATTTGGTTAGTCTCGTCAACTACTTAAAACGAATCAACAGCTGAAGTGATGAGGATTTGTACCGCCACACACTTCAAATTCATTTACTTACCACAAACGAGTTAAGCTGGAAAATAAATTCCGGTATGCGTACCTACCCAACATTCTCGATAATGTATGAGCTGCCCAGGTTTGTTTGTGAAAAAATTGTTGACATTGTGAATGGTCATTAACGTTATTACCTATGAATGTACTGATCCTGATTCTTAGGATAACATGGAGTCAGGTAGGGCCGGTTTAGATTTTTGTAATTATTTAGTGTAAAATATCATGTTATGTAAAATTAAGAAGTAAAAAGAAAAAAACCCAATCGCTACCCCCCCCGGGGGGGGGGGGGTTTCAAGTTTGGTTTGGGGTTAAGGACGTGCCTCCGAGACTATGGAAGTAGGACCCATAGCATACCATTTTTTGCCAAAAAAGGGACTCTAGCATACAGAGATGGCACAATTTGGGCCAAACTGAACCCAAAGTTGCCATTTTCACCGCCAATAATTTTGACATTTTAAGCAAATTTGGACCAATTTTGGCTTCAGAGAGGAAAAAATTTGACTTAATTTCCAACCCAATTTGAACATATTGGTTTGCGAGACGAAAATTGGACATTTGGACAGATTTTGGTTGGTGGATGGAAGTTGGTTGTGGTTTTGCTTCCAAAAGGCTATGGCTAGTTTTGTGAAGCCCTTCTGAATCGGGGTTGGTTTGATTCAATGACCTTAACTCAAAAAAACGAGTGGTGTTACAGGAATTATATACGTCCCAAATTAATTTATTAATTTCGCCACTTGTGTAATGACGTTTAGATAGTACAAAGAGACAATGGAATTAGTCGAAATCGCAATGCACTATTCCCGTCAATGATATTTTCAGTCAGTTCTGTTAGAGAGTTAGATTGTGTTATCAAATACACCATTTCGGTGTAATTAATAAAATATTGAAAAGTTCAGTGATATGTTATTGCAACTATATAGAGTAAAATTGACGTGGTATCAGCACAATTATCAACTTATAATACAACGCATTATCTTCCGAAAGTTTCAGAGGCGTGGTAGATGGTTTTCAATATGATTGCCGGGGATGCAATCAACATTACTTCGCCTAGCTACCCTAACTTCTATCCAGACAATATGAGGAAGTGGTTTTCTAGTATCCGACATGGAAGTGGAGCAATTCATATGGCAAGCGAATTAAAACAGCTGAGTTCTGTATATACGTAGTGAAAGTTGTTTTCTGGGCCGGGCGTGGACGCTTCATCTCTCCATATATCTAATTGGTTTCACAGATTCATGCCACCCACGTATATTTTAACAATCAACCCTGATTTTGGATAACTTTACATCATCTATTCAACATCGCCAAAGTGGATTTCAGGTGACAGTTGAAAGGACATGAACTATGGTAGGGAATAACGCAAATCGCGATTTATTACTAATAAATCTACTTAGTATGTCAAATAAGTACACAAAACAAAAGTCCAAACAACCGCTCCTAATTTATTAGTTGGAGAGTTGCCATGACTAGTTAAGGAACATTTCTAGGATTCTTAGGTAAACTGTTGTGTGAAATCAGAGACCTCTGTTAATTCTCGGTGAATGAGCCCAGATCAACGGACAAAAGAGGCATTTTCAAAACTCAGCAAAGGACATCATTACTTCAGATGACAAACAGCCCTAACTTAAAGTCGGGTTTAATGTGCAGATTAGACCAAAAATAGATAGTGTTCAGTATCAAGTTGTACCATATGCTGCGCCAACTGCTGCTATGTTAATGCCTTTGTCTTCACCATGCAGTCCACATAGGAAAGCAGATCAACGCATTCTTGGCTTGTGAGGACATTCACGAATGGTATGGAATACAACTTGCCAGACATCAATCCCCTCGCATATCTTTTTGGACCAGCTTAAGCGTTTGTTTTGTATACCCCGGTCAAGGCAGAGAGTACAATGGATGACTTGTATAACATGGTTTTACAGGAGGAATGGGTGCTATCCCTCAGCAGCATTTAACCAGACTCATCAATACCCTGTGTAACAGATGTCAAGAGGTCATTGACAAACGTGGGGGATAACACATAACTGGAACAGTACATGTACGTCTCTTTAATTTAGCTGTTTGTCAATCAACTAAAGAAAGGAATCCTTTGTAATGTTTGAAAATGCCTCATTTTATCTAACCCTCGTCTACCTGAGCCATGATTTTTGTAACAAAACTCCCGAAGGGCGAGGGGGTGGTTAACACACCCCCTGTGATTTCGTACTGAACACCGAGTCCTGTGGACATTTGGTACAATGGCTAGCTTGGGTTTCTTCTTTCCATTGGTACCAAAATAAGTACTAACATCCCCATTATGACGTCAGATGACGTCATATGCTTGAGGAAAGTACGAATACTGAATATAGGGTGGAAAATGATATTTCGCAATTTTAGCGACTCAAACACCTTAGTATAGCTCTAAAATGCTGTCATTATGTAAAACTAGTCATTTTCCATCAAGTAGAGTCAAAAACCGTATGAAAATCTGAATTTCCTAACCTTTTGGCGAAAATATTGAATTTTCACTGTGTGTGTCATGGAAATAGCAGTTTTGCTGATATGCGAACTTATGACGTCATTGTGACGTAATGCTAGGCATGTTGGTAATTATTTTGGTATCATTGGAAAGAGGAGGACCATAGCTATCTGATGGCACCAAAAATTAAGTGTCTGTGATGTTACTGTGTGTGTTAGGCATGTTGGTTACTTATCCCCTTCCGGAGGGGGGGAAAATAAAAGTGGCTAGCAGCTAATTCACGGAGAAGATGAAGTAGAAGAAGAAAGGCAGAAGCGAAATGATGAGAGGGAAAAGAAAGAAGGATATTAAAAGAAAAGAAGACGTCAGGGAGAAGAAAGAAAAAAATAAGAATAAAAAGACAAGCAGAAGAACGAAGGGGAATAAGTAGAAGAAAGGAAGAAGAAAAGACGAATCTCAAAAGAAAATCGCACTTGCTCCGCAGCCTAAAGTTAAAGCAAAGAGGAAACAGAAGTAGAAGAACAAAATTAAACAAAGGAAAAAAAAGAACAATAGTGAGGAAGAAATAAGGAAGAAGAAAGGAACAAGGAAGAAGAAGAAAAGAAAAAAACGGAAGATGACGAAAGACAAAAGAAGAGAGAACATGATTAGTTGTTCCGGCAAGCCTAATTTCAAGAAGCTGACGGCGAAAAGAAAGGAAGAAGAACAAACAAGGAGGAAGAAGCCGAAGAAAGGAGGAAGAAAGGAATAAGAAAAACAAAATGTAGAAGGACGAAGGAAGAAGCAAAGAAAGGAAGTAGAAAAGAAATACGTAGAAAAAAACAGAAGAAAGCAAGGAAATGAAGTAAAATAAAGTACCAGAAAGAAAAAGAAAAATGACAAGAAAAGAAAAGGAGAAAAGCAAGAAGGAAAGAAGAAAAAAGATGAACTAGAATAAAGGAAGGAAGAAAAATTGGGGATGATAATTTTGCAAGTTCGAATATACAGTCTCTTTTAAACCCCTTACAAGGCAAGGTGTTAAATGAAAGAGCAAGACCTAGGTAACAAAATGTAACTTTCAAATTTATCAGACTTTGGCACAAAACTGATCGAAAAAAATGCCGAGGTATTTTTTTGTGCCAAAACGTATGTATTACGTGCACATTATTTTGAAATTAATGTTTTCCAGATTCATGCGAACAAGATAACGTGTCCATGGTCATCGGTGACGTGAGGTACATCTCATCTCCGCTATATCCCCAAGCTTATCCAGGCTTCCAGGATTGTACTTGGTTATTTATTGCAAACGACGACACTGGAAGTTTCAATCGGGGGTGTTCAGTATTTATGACATTATACGACGTCCTGATATAGGAATCCCTATCTAAAATAATTATCTAGTGTTTCAACTAACTAATATCTATAAACCCTAAATTGATATCCATTCCGTCCAAAAACGGTTCAATGAGATTTTAGTATGTAATGATAATCAAGAAGGATATCCAGGATTCGTTGTTGAAGTCACGAGAAGTTCATTTAATGGTGAGTTATTAAACTGGTCAATAACTTTCAAAAACATAATTTGCGAATAGCATCACTGGAATTACACAGATACATCATCATTTTGAAAAATATACCATTTGCAATGAGGATATTTAATATGTCACATATTTGCTGTATAGCAATGACCCGAAAGTTGTGTTAGATTCTGAGCAAAGTGCAAAAAAACAACAAGATTAATAATAATACTAAAACCATAATCATAATAATAACAATAATGTCAGCCTTCACCGAGGCACGTGTAAACCTATATTAACCCTTTTTGCTCACCCCCTAATGTTAAAAGTTCCTGCAGAGAAGAAATTTGCCTGTAATGCAGCGCATGGAGTGTCTGGACGCATCACTTGTCTGTAGCGCATGGAAGGATTGCCATGATAAGTCCGATGAGTATCGGTTGTGGGAGTTAAATTTAATAGCTCAATAATCCAAGATTTTGTTATTTGACCCCAAACCAAATTGCAACAAAGACAAGTTTGGTGCCAATATACTGACAAAAATACACAAAATAATAGAATGATTAAACTTAAACAAAATTCAGTTTTGTAGAACATTTGGACAAATGTGGCGGGTAAAAGAAATTTGTTCAAAAGAATTGACATATGAGACTTGTAATGCATCCACAGATGGCCCACACTATACCTTATCTAATTGGAAACACTGAGAACATGTGGGTAACAAATACACAAAACACACACAATATTTTTATCCTGTACAAATCGTGCCCCTAAAGTTTTTGATAATGGACACCTTTTCCAGGATTGCTTTAATATGCAAATTCGTTCACCCGTTTTGGCCAATTGAAAAACAAAAAATTAAAATTAGTGGTGAACAAATATTCAACTTTCATCAGCCTATCTAGAACACTTCAAACGTGCTACTTTTCACCAATGATTACCCGAAAATAGCCGATTTTCGATTTTGAGCTATATATATACAAGTGTATAAACAGTTCTTTAATTACTTTCTAACGCTCTAGAGGAATTGTTATGCTATATAGCAGTAGGTGGTTAAAGGATAGTCATACAATTGCTTTAAGTCATTGATCTTCTCGTAAAGCTGGTTTTTATTCTGTTCTCCACTTCTTCAAATTATGCAAATGTAAACAATTTTAAAGAATTTTCAATTGCTCATACTTTATAGATTTTTGTGGCGAAAAGTCTCTAAATTTAAAGACATGATATGGAAAGATTACAATCGGAACCTTTCTACCCAAGCGTTTACGCTAATAATGTGAAATGTACTTGGTATGCAACTGGTGTTATGGGATCGTTCACGGTTATCAAATTTCTATTGTTTCATCTGCAAACAAATGCTGACTTTCTATCAATTGGCTGGGGACAGATGTGACGTCTGAATCGATGGTTCTACATCTCAGTGGCTTCTGATAGCCCCTCTACGCTGTAACTCCTCTCTTCTCTGGGTAAACATTTCAAACTGACTGGGGTTAATCAGTGGTGGGGATTCCAGATTACTCTGTCTTCGTTAGTTTCATTGGGTACGATGTTAATCATTTTGTCATGGCATTCGTCTGAACAGGCGGTTAATCTAATTTTGAACGAGCCCTATTGTTTCGGGCATAGCATGTTAACTACAAGACAGCTGAACTAATTTGCATGTAAGATGAATTTGATTATTCACAAGACTTGGCACAGATCTGCCAGAAAACATAAACATAGGATTCGCGAATTTTCAGAGCCAAATGTCATTCAATTTGGGCAAAAAGAACATCTACAACATGTTGTTCCCAAAATTATTATTTTCGAACGGTGCCTATTTTTTTTGTTTTATTTTTCACCAACAATCAATTAGATTAGTTTTGGTTTTTATAGACAACTATTGGCCATACTGTAACCTAATCATGACCATAGAATCAGAAAATCAGACTATATAACGTGAAAATAATACACCAAGTTCGTATGAGATACGATAGATTAGTTCAACCTTGAGTCAAAAATCCATGGTGATAACATTTGTTTACCAGCCCTTTTTTACAATACTACTCTGACTCCGTTTCAGGAACTCGATATTAGGGCACTTATAACTATTTTATCAATATAATATCTATCGGCACCTTGGAATGTGGCGTCACAATGCGTCATGAAGGTCGCGTGTTAGCGTAACGATTGCCATTGTCCACGATCCAAAATCAAGACTGTTTTTATTTTTTATTACTACAATTGTAACCACTAACGTATGATTTCAACTAATTTTGGACTGTATCATTTGATGTGATTTGATCCATTTGGTGAAACTGATTTGTTGAGGAAATTAAAGTCTAAACTAAAGATAGTCACCTAACATGCTCATTACCAATTTGATGCAGAGATAAGCATTTACGATGCAGCAAGCATTTATGTAACTATGACAGTACTTTAGTATACTGTGTATAACAAAATTCCGGAATGATGAATGTTTTTCGAATTGTAGTTTTCTATATGAAGGGACATCCTCGGGAAATTTCTGAGTCAGCCTTAACAAGCGCAATCTGAAAATCGCCATATCTAATTTGTTTGTTTACAGTTGCTTGTGATGCGGACCAGTATCTGTGTGAATCTGGTTACGGATGTCCTAGATACGTCATTACTATGGTCGCACACATCACCCGCAGGTCTCATGCATCGTATGAGGAGGGGTGTGGTGAGTACATTGATTTTATCATGTGGAGCAAGTCTTTGGCGCTAAATAAATATCGCAATTCGTCATAAATTATAATCATATTTCTTTTGATCCTCATGCATACTTGTGCCTTTTAGGCTATTTTGTTTATTTTTATTTTTGATGCTTAATTTTGTGTTTTTATAGAAAATGAAAATAATCCTTGTTTCAAATCTATATCTTTCCTAGTTTCTAATAATAGAAAAGTAACACGTAACAACGTTGTCTAGTACTCTGCTACAATCATTGTCATAATTTGTGTTGACAAGTGGTTTTCTTTTGGAAATACCTCTATTTTGTCAATATAGTGATCACAGAAATATCCCCACTTCAAATCCCCTCCCCAGATTCAATCAATTTTTGGGAGTCTAAATTGGCAAGGACCCCATTTCAGGTTTCACATTGCGCTCAGGGTACTGGGTTGGCACCCAGACAAGGGGGCTACCTTTACCCTAGTTCATGAATGTTTCCGGGTCAAACGTTGTAGATTTTCCACTGCTCTCACATTGTACTGTTGAAGTGCCCAATGGCAAAGAGGGATGATATACCAGTTCATTTGTACGTTGGGCTGGGCACAATCTGATACATTAATTGCCACCCTTTGTTACCTGCTTGAAATTAAGGTGTGTACCCCTGATCGCCAACCTCGCCCCCCCCACCCAATTTTTATTCCATCAAAATAGAGTGTGATTTTGGTTTCGGATGAAAGCTCATATTTTTCTCATTACCCCCCTGAAATTTTGCCCAGGAAATGTTTCTTTTGTTATTTTATGAACTAAAAACTATATGTGGTATATCCATTATTAACACCATTGTCTATGGGACTATTTAGTAAACAATTTTGCTTCTACTACTATCCAAACGGGTGGGCGATTTAACTCAAAATTTGTAATCAGATGTTTGCGTGATAGTGTTCCAGGTGATAGGATTAAAATCCACGTGAAAAAATTTAAATAATATGATCTTCGTCACTTGCCCAGAAGTATTAAACGGGATTAATATAAATGTTGGTTTCTTCTTTCACTCGACCAACACTTACGAGTTCATAAAAACGTGAAATGCACATGCAAATTCGGGAATGCAGGGAGAGCGCCTGTATGCCAGTCATGTTCAGGATAGTGACGATATTAATTGCGTGGACTTTGACTAATGCGGTCACATTCCTGAACACAAGCTGGGCGATGGGCGCTCTCCAATGCATTTCCGCATCTGCATGTGCATGCACAACGGTTTCTTGATCTCGAAGTGTTATTTACGTATTGAGTAAATGGGGAGATCATCACTGCTTTAAAAGCTATCATTTAAAAGGATTTCTTATGCAACCGGCACAGATAATTATAAACATCTTGGATGTACTTTTTCAGATTTATGTGGACCTGATCAGATAGTAATTGGAGATGGAACTCGTGATACTAATGGACATCCGCTAAACTACCCAACTCTTACCATGGCCCAATCTGCAGTGTCATTTGGGACAAATCTTCAATTGAGCAATGGCCACAAGAGGTTACTTTTGGTAGATTCAGTGGTAGGCTATCGATTTGATTATTTAAGAGTCTTCATAGAAAACAACCAGATACTTGAGCTGACGGGACCAAGTTGCACCCAATTCTATAGGTCTATATTAGGTCCATATGCAGATCTCATTTGTTCGTTATCCTTATTCCACTGATATGTTCACTTGTATTGTTCTGGTTGGGAATTAAACACAGCACGGGTGACATGGTAAAGTTAAGACGTTTTTGTTTTGGTGAAAGGAGGGTTGCTATGTTGCACATTGTGTTCATTTTATGAATTCATTTTGGTCAACTGATGATTGGACGGGTTATTGGCTTTTATCGTAAAATTATCATATATCGTAAGTTTGACTCTTTATCATTACTAAAAACCTTACATACTAAACAGGTGAGTAAACTAGGGTATATGGATGGCAGACTTGGGTGACATTTTGCATAATAATTGATTTTTTAATCAATAAAAAAGATTTTTACCAATTAAATAATTATTATGCAGATCTTTTCCAACCTGTCAACCGTGTTTATGTCCGGGGTGTACGTGCGGATGTGGGCAATCCTTTGTTTGAAAAAAAATTAACAGACAAACTTGAGCAATGAAGTGAAAATATCAAATACTTAAGTTTATCGGAATGCTGAGCAACGAATTAGACAAATCGTTTGGATGATGTCACACGTTAGAGTATCGAAAATTTGATTATAATCTCTAAGCTCGATTCCGGCTTGATTCTAAGCTCGATTGTTAGATAAAATAATCACTTGTGTATTATTCCATTATTTTTACATCAGAAACATGTACAGTGAACGAATTTCAATGTGAGTTGGAGTCTGCAGCAATTTGTCTCCCTGGTTATCAAAGATGTGACGGAATACCAATGTGTCCGAATGACCTGGATGAAAATGATTGCGGTACAACCATTTCTAATTAAAATGCTTATTAAAAAAAAAATATTTATTATTAAGTATAGTGATTTGGTAACAGTAACCCATTTGTAGAGTTCATCTTTTGGTTTTCTGCTCTGTTGATTATGTAGAAATTTCTAATATTATATTCCGAATAAAAAGAATTACCAAGTCGACATTGACTTCATCCTACTCCATCTTCAATGCCAGACATGATCCAGCTTGGAATGTTCAGGAATTAGTTTGATTTATGCCATGATGTTTTACTTCAATTTTAGCTCTGTATAAAGTAATGTTTGTCGATGTTTTTAGACTGTTTATCAGTGATGTCATACTCTTGCCCAGGGTCAGTATAGACCCAAGGTTGCTATGAACGTTTTTGAATGTTTATTTTACTTTTGTTATATTTAATAAAGATGATGATATATATCGTTATTCATGCTAAATATAAACTATGCCTGATTAATTGATTTTCAGTCATTTCCTCGTTGATATGATTATCTGGATTTGTGTAGGTACTAATTACAGTTATTATACAAGTATTGAATTAAACAATGGCATTGTTTGTCATGAAAATTTAGTACTAATCTTGCGATTGAAGTTGGACGGGTATTTTCTTGCAAGATAAGTAATGATAACAAAACAGCTGTATATGTTCAGTTTTTTTATCTACAATAGGGTAATTAATCAATAAAGAAAATGAATCAATCCTAATAACTTACTTGGTGATTCAAAACACTCGTTTATAGGTGAATGCGGTGTGCTGATTATCGAAACAAGATATGTTGGATTTATTCATACATTAACTTCTCCTGCGTTTCCACTTAACTATCGAAATGATCTTTTCTGTGTATGGACGGTCTATGGCGGTTATGTTATAAGAAAAAAAAAAAAGAAAAAGAACAGATCGTTGATATTATCGAGTTCCAACTGGAGACAGGATATACTTTTTAACAATCGTCAACGGTTTGTATTCTCCGGATGCCACCCATAGTTGGCATGTTAACAGGGTATGTAAAATTGCGACCATTACAAAGTGCAAATGAAACCCAAATATGGATGCAGTTTACTAACGACCTGACTATGACCGGAAAGGGTTTCATTTAGAATACCTACTAACATAAATCCCCGTTAGGTAATTTCCATCAAGAATTTGTTGTCGTTTATTTGGCATCTTTGTATTCAATGAAAACGTAATTTCCTACGTGAAAAAACAATCTTGTCATTGCGCACATTTCAGCAGTTTCTTTTATTTCGTCATAATCAAGTCAATAATCAACAGCACTATGGTGTAGCTTTTGGGGTTTTATCTGAATATTTAACTTTAATTTCTCACTGCGCAAATTTTACCCGTAAATGCGGGGGGGGTCCGTGGTACCCAAGATTTATTTTTTTTTCGCGATTTCTGTTTACGCATTAATATTTTCAAGGACTTTATTTTACTTGCCTGATTTATATCCCTCTGATCAAAAAATCCACCCACGACTTCATTAGAAAAATTAGATTGGGTCCCTAAGCACTTGGGGACTAAATAGTGGCAAAATCGATAATTTTACTAATCAAGACAATAACCTATTTTGCTAAGATATATACCTTTGGAGTTAATAATTAGTATACATAAATATAATAACCCTTTATAATGCTGATACATCAACTCAACTATGTCATGACACAATTGTGTCTTGAAGAGACCATTTTGTTCGGTGCAAAAATATATAATCGGAGTTGGTTTATTGGACAAACGCATAACAAACAATACAAACTAATTTTTAATTTGTGCGGCTTTCCCAACAGCCCTAATGGGGAAGCGTGCTGGATTTCTGTTGCGCATAACAGAAATACTTAATCATGTTGTTCTTATTGTTATTATAGTTTCAAAGTTTTCGGCTTATTCAAAACCCTTTATCTGTGTATATTACATGGTTAAGCATTCAAATATGCAACAACAACGGAGGGGGCGCACATTTGCTGGAAATGTCCTCGTTGCTGTAAGACTTTAAAGTGAACCAATTTTCAGACTTTAAAAAACATTATGTGACATATTAGAGGAACTTTTTATTTCGTAACACTAACAATATGATGAATGTTGAGTGACTTGTTAACCGGCTGTAACTCGACACAGTTTGCTTGTGGCAGATGTTCCGTATACACAAATACGCTGAATGCCGATGTGATTTTCGATTGTGTGGTAAACAAAGCTGACGAAGAGGAATGTGTATGTGCGCGATTGTGTACCAAAATGATTGAAAGTAACTTATTTGAGTTAAATTTTTTGTTTTTTTGTCAAACAAAACTGATTTCACCAAATCTTTCTAAGGCGCCATGTATTACGACGTCATAGAAGCAATGGTTGGGGAATGCTGGTAATTTATTGTGCTATCACTGGGTAAAGAGACCCAGAGGGTGTTTTAAAATCAATCCCATATGTATAGCATTGTGCCTATACCGTAATGTACTCAACACTATGTCAGTACTTAAGGGATAACAAGTGTCCCAAAAGTCTAAGAACCTCAAGATATTTCATTATCAGGCGAACATTCCTAAGTACTTATGCTTTGTGGCAAAATAGCGTTAAAGTCAGGGTTTTATATGTGTTAAGAATAGATTTTATGTGATCAACATAACCCCTCTGAGGTGAAATTTCCCAAAACTGGTGCATTGTGGGATTTACTCAAAACACCCTCTGGAAAGAGACCATAGCTATCATTGATTACAAAATCAGTTCATGCGGTTCGGTATGGAACCCCTCCCTACCCCTTCCTAGCAGCAGGACATAAATCCTAGCCATGGTTAAAGTACTAGCAAATTAAAGGTCGTAAATATAGACATTTCCCATAATTATAAGTAACGCCCCTTGAAAAACAATAATATTCACGACGTTAATTCCTATGCATTTTTAGTTTTTAAAGGGGCAGTTAGTTAAACCGTTCAGGTAAAGATTCATAACTTGAAAAGGGGAAACCAGTTTTTACTATGAAATGACCTGAAGTTAAAATGAAATAATATTTGAAATATGATTTAAAAATTTAAATGCTGAACCTAATTGCCATAATTAATTAAAAATAGTGTTTGTAGGTTTTAACGGTTTGTTTTCTTTGACTGGTTATCTTTGTTGTTTACGGTGTTCAATTTGAAAAACGGCAGAGCTAAAAACCACCAAATTCGAGTACAATATTGTTCTGTCACAGGGGAATGGTATAACAGAGCCATTTTCAAAAATTGTGCGTCAATTTTAAAAAAAAATGTGAATTAGAAATATGATTGTTTTTTAACATTTTCCCCCCAAAATGCAATTTTCAGGATTGTATAAAACTTTCAGCACTTTTGTTATACCCCCAAATTTAAATATTCGGTTCTGTTACGCCACTTTGTAGGTATCGTAGATTTCAAAATATACAAATATAGATTTTGAAAAATAAAAATTAAGGTAAAACACCGTAACAAAGTACCTGAAAATCCAACATGGCCGCCATTTATTATGAAAATGAGATGCATTTGAGCCTATTTTTTTGCATTAAAGTATTGGTCACGTGTAATAAACATACTAAAAATAGGAATTTTGATCTATGTAAAATGGCAATTTTCATTTTAAAGGTAGCTCATTACCTTAAGTGTACTTAATTTTGACGTAAAAAATATGACATCGTGACATAACTAAGTCAAAATCACAGAAAATCAAACCAACTACATGCATCTAACCAAAATCACTCACGTAAATTCGGATGCGAATTCTGTTCTAAATTATGTGACATGGCTAAAATAGATTTTTCACAACTCTGATTGAAACGTACATAATCAATTTAGGAAAACTAAAACCTGCTGATTATTGCAATCATAGCTCTAAACTAGAGTGAAGCCCATGATATACTTCCAGTCGCAGCGAGCGATTTCTGCGCGTGAGAATGGTAGACACTTGATCTTAGGTCAGAATCCGTATTGCGCACGCCAATCGCTCGATGCGACTGGGAAGTATATCATTGGCTTGAGTCGAAATGATTCGTATGGCATTTAAATTACACCTTATGTAAGTTCGATTTCAAAATCTTTTGATCACCATTAATTTATGAAATACGATATGCCTTCCATTTTCAAAGCTTACGTACGGTGCCCAGGATCCTATCTCTGCGACAAAGCTGAGGGTGTCGCTATCAGATCATGTGTTTTTGATGGATCAAGTCTGTGATGGTTTCAGAGGATGTCCAGCTGGAGATGACGAAGTGATGTGTGGTTCGTATCTACGGCAGAAAATACAAAATACGAATTCCTTCAGAAAGAATCATCTGCACGTAAGATTAGGCACACATGCTACACTCGGTACATCGGTTCAGCTGATATAACAATTCTCAGTTTTATGTAAGTCGGGGGGACGAGGTGTGAAATCACGGAACGCACCTTTAGCATATACTTACCATCGGTTCCTACAGTAAACCCGCTTATGATGAATTTAAAATATTGGAGGGGCACCACAAATGGCCATACTATACTTGCAATCAGTTATTAATTATTTACTTCGTTATTATTCATCATTAAAATCAGAAAACACAACACCTCTTTATTTTGTTTTAATAATTTGTGTCATGGGCACTTCCATTAGTTTCCGTAAGGGGGCTCCTAGGGACGCAAAAACGACGAGATGGATTTTATTTTTTTTTCGTCAGTGCAAGCGCAACTAAAAGTTCGAACAGATACAAAAATAAACAAAATATATCGCAGGGCTAAAATACGCGGCCCCTAAAAGCCCCCCCCCCATCTTATTACAGCTCAGGGTTAAAAACATAAACATTTCTCTTTTTATTAAGAATGTCAAACGCTGTCCAACAAACTGGCTTGTGTGACTATGTGAAGACAAAGATCCACAGACGTACTCCATATTGGCTGTGATCGATAATTGGTCACTTGATGTTGTCTAGGCAACCGATCGCCTGATTCCAAATCTCGTAAGCAAGTACAATTATTATTGATATTTACTAAAATGGTTGTGCTAGAATGAGAATGTTTCATGTTATCAGTCTATCCTCTCTTCATCCTCCACCCCTCCCTTTTCACTCTCTCTCTCTCTCTCTCTCCCTCTCTCTCTTTCTATCTCCCGCTCTCTCCCTCACCATTTATAAACCTTTGATGTTGCCAAAACCTCGCGCCAACGGCATATAGATTTAACACTGTCATTGCGACTGTAACACAAGACTGTCTAAATTGGTTGACATCAATATGAATAGTAATCATATTTCTGAATACTAATAATATATAATAATAGTAATAAAAAACTAAGGCAAAGCGCTAGAACAGGAAATGGCAATTAAAAGCTAAAAATGAGACTTTAAAATTACTATTTAACACACATACGCTTAGGTGGACTGGTCAAGCTGGGAAATATGAAGACGGATACTGAAGGAAAGTTTGATATGCAATGCTTTGAAGGTCATAGAGACATAAATCATCTGATCTGCCATTAGAACCAGTGAAGCGAATAGAAGTAATGAATGAGGCGGTGAATGTGTGCGACAAACAGGTTGCCTAAAGAAGAATTATTTTGGCAAAGCCTTATTTTTTTTTATGGTGCCATTCAAAAAATATTTTACAATAATCCAATTTAAGACAAAATCAGGGGGGCGTACAATGTTATGGCAGAATTGGATACGATTGATGATTTATGTAGTTGATATTGCATGCCAACGGTGTCGCCTAGCTATGAAACACTTGATGCCTATTTTACTGGTATTGTAGGGAGCTCAGTGGGGTTAACATGACAACAGTGACACCAGGGACTTTAAGGTTTATCTTCTCTCTCACACTGTAATGGTTTACAAGAACAAAAATTCGACTTTGTAATTTTCGAACAAATAAGTGAATAAACAGTGTTCAATCCGTCATTTAACGAATTATTATTTTCTCTCTATTAAGCACGCTGACTAAAGACGAATCGCATGATTTGCCGGCGTCGACATGTGATGAGATTGTTCATGTAACATGGTTTGTAAGTATAAAGAACTAAGAGGGTTAATATTGACAAGAATCCAGGCCTTAAGAGAAATGAAAAGAACGGTTCTTTTTGTGTACAACATAGTAACATATATTGTGTAGTTAACAAATATTCCAAAATAAGGGATAGCTGAAATTAACCTGGACTACTATGTCCAAATATTGGGGTCCAAACAGATTCATGCGTACTTTTTAAAATCAAGGGTTGCCCCTGGTGCTCGTTACTACATGAACAGCGACAAAAAACCCGACCAGATTAATTCAACCATAAATCTGTGATTTCGTTGCACAGAGATTTATCGGACAACCCGATGTTTTCAATTGGTGAGCAGAAACTTTGAAAACTAAGTTGGAAAGACTGTAAGTTAATGTAGCGTTAAACTAATTCCATTTATATATACTAACATGCAATGTTTATGTATATGTCACGCGCGCCCCTTTCATAATTATTCAGTTTTGATGCTTGTGTCTTTTACAAATAGGCAAAATTTGCTTCATTTAAAGTTTATTTGTTTTTATCGATTTCTCTACCATGTTCCTCCGCTCAAATACTATACAAAGATGCTTTCAATGGGCTACTTGCACTCGCTACTTACTCTGAATTATTTTGAATCAGTCGATCACTCATCAATCAATTACTTGTCAAGACGTTCATTAGTATAAAGTTATCTCTGTGTTGCGTATGGATTTTTAACATCGACGAACAATTGGCTATTCCATATTATACAACATAAAGTATCAAACAGCAGCCTCATATGCGTAATATTTTCGATCGAAAATAAAGCAATGGACCGTAATTCAAAGAGAATAAACGACTAGATTATCCTTTTTTCAATATATTTTTATTCAACAAATCACTAAATTCACTCAGTCTTATAAAGTTTACTTGTAAGCTTATAAAAGTCACTTTACTTGCATTGACTTTATATTGTGTAGCCATTTCAAAATAATGTATCAAAAACAAATGAATCATAAAATTATCAAAGTCTCACATCAGAAAATTAAGAGCGTGTCTCATACGAAATAAGCGTGTCATAAAGCAAATGTATGACATTAATCTGTCCTTATTTTTTGTAATAGTGTAATATCAGAGGAATACATCGCAACAATTGGAAGGTCGAATCCAATGCATTTACCGATCTACGAAAATTTGCAACCTTTGTAGTATACCGGTATGGAGATGACTTGAAAAGTGTGTCCTCGACGGAATTGTTTGATTCTGTCGCTTATTTTAACTTAAAAGCTTAAAGGTGAACTGGAAAGTTATGCTGCAAATTAATTATCAACTTTTATTGCAGTTTCGACTTACCATCATATTTACCACATTCACTTCAACTTATGTTTACTTCTGGCATTTTGCAAACACCTAATGTCATGACATATTTCTATTCTAGACAACGCTTCCCACGCCCGGGAGCGTAATCGAAGATCGGGGGGCTTTTTCTATGCTCTCCAGAGTATAAATTGCTAGCTCGCCTAGAAGTATGCCATCGGCTTAAAACGGGAAATCGCAGGTTTTTTTTTCACGAAGAAATGAATTCCCCTGTTGTCTACCTATTTTTGGGACCGATCATAGTTTATTGTTGGCGTATTTTCATGAAAACGGTGCATTTTGTGTCGTTGGTTAATAAGACTTTTAAACAATTTTTATTGGCTCAAAACGTAATATTTTGATAGGAGCTGTTGAGCTGCATTTGGGGAATATATCCTTGCCCTGCTTTCCGTTTACTTTTCTATGAGAATTCCTTCAAACATCAAAAAAATAGGAGAAAATTGATGTCAAAACAAACATCAAAAATTATTTTAAAAAATGAAAAAGAAAGTACTTGTATCAGCTTGAATTCGTCCGAATATCAATGTTTTGTGCTAAACATGTGGTAGAAATTATGAATGTTTTTTTTCCTGTATTCTCAATTTATTTAAGTTTAGGAAATACAAACATAATGTCCGGGAAAACCTTATGCGTTATCCTTCACAAAGCGGTGCTAGGTTGGGTTAAACTTCTAGTTAGATATGGAATTGTGCATCATACAAGGGAAACAGGAATGCGGCAGTTGGAAAGCGTGTTTTCTTCATCTCACAATGACTTTAAAAAAAGTCGAAGAAATGTTGAATCTTTGTAAAAAAGTTCGACATTTAAGGAAGTGTATTAGGTGACAGTCAGGAATATTTAAAATTAAAATTTTAAAATTAGGTTAAAAACGCGTGTTTTTTTGTTTTTAAAATATTAGTTTAATTTGGCAACCGGCGACGACTGCTCTGATAGATTATTGCCTCAGGCGATCTGTAATTACTAGCGCCGCAAGTTAGGCAGTGGAGAGTTTGTTGGATATCAAACAAACCTTGGAGAATCAGTCGGTGGTGGGTCGGTCAGGATGAAGTAATTTTCTCAATTGTCGCCCTCCACTTTTTGCTTGATCTGTGGACTTATTTTTACAAGCGACCTGTTGGTGAAGATTAACGCAACGTTTGGCGTTTGGACTTTGAAATGATTCGACTGAAGCTTCAACTCCACTTTGTGTCGCTGACAAGCTTTTCAAACCACGCCTGTGGATAGCGTCACTGGCCCCGCCATGTTTGAATTTTCGTCTATTATTATTTTTATGAACTTTTAAGTTTCCGACTCGCCTATTTCTAACGGCCGTTATATGTTTCTTTTTCCTTCTTTCGTTGGTAAGCATTTTTTTCCCTACAAATCCCGACTACGGTCATGATAATCTTACCTACTCCAGCTCGCCGATAAATATGACTTTTGCGAACAAATTTCATTGACATGATTTTAAATATCGCCATTGATGAAAGCCACTTGTGACCACGTTACGGAACATTTTCCATTCGTCTGACGCGACAATTGAAGGATTTTTTTCGGACTGTTTTGAAATTATAGGTTTAAATGCAGGTCGCGTCTAAATAAGTTCTCTGCCATTTCATATCTCACAAACTGAATATCATATCTATTTTTCCTAGCTTAACAATTTTATGAATCTGAACTGCCAACCATTACTTTTGAAATTGGATTGGTGTAATTAATGTTTGTCATTGATGTTTCTTTGATCCACAACCAACCATCGTTCACACCTATTGGCGTACTAATAAGTGAAGCAATTCCAAAACAATCCTGCTTTGATTCAACAATGAAGTTTTCACCTGTTGTTTGAACCATTAAGGCTTTCTGGCCGTAACATTCGTTATCACATTTCCCATTAAACCAACAAATTATTTAGAAACTTGGTCCAAATGGCATGACACTATTTTTTCCGAGGCCACAAAATATATATAACCTTCATAGAATACATCGAGTCAATGGGAAGATGTGGTAAAAATTACGTTGAATGCGTTTTAGGTTACATCATCAACTATAAATTTGGCCTGGAATGATATGGGGTGCAATTAAAATGGTATCTTTAAGAATAATTAGTAAAATTATCTTAATTGTTGATTATAGGTTAATTTTAAGGCAGAAACTTCATATCCAATGAGAACTAATAAACACAAACATTGGAGCATATTTCTTGAGTCAACTAGCTACTCAAATTTTAACTTCGTTCATGCTCAAAGAAGGATATGTGTATTGTGGAGTCAAAGACTCCATTTTGTGGTCCTAAAGGTGGATGACTAACGGAGCAGACTTAAACGTCTGGAATAATCCTCAACGTACATCCAACAGGCGGGTCAAAAGAAACACTGACTTAATCTACTTAAATGTTATATTTTAAATAGGTAGATATGACTAAATATTTCTCTATTGCATTTATTGCGCTATATAGACGACCATCGCCTGTGTTGTCACTTTGCACACCTGGATTTGCCTGCCTCAACTAGGACCGCAGCCGCCATTGTTTAACTGTGGTAATCTTTATGGCAAAATAACGTACTCAGAGTCTCCATGTGGTTCTCGGGATCATAGTGCACTGTTTGAACTTTGTTTCTGTTGAGATTTTAGGGCAATTTTAAACAAAAAAAGAAAACGAAACCCAACTCAGGCTATTCATCTTTTCTTATTGTCA
>JAMKCH010065730.1:0-49884 GCA_023653785.1 Ophioderma brevispina
GGGGGGGGGTAGGGGTTTGTTAAGCATTTCCAAATATGCCAAAAAAGGGTTCAACGAAAATGGGGTGTGCGTTTCTGGAAATGTCCTCATGTCTCTTAATTTAGCTGAAGATGTCTCGTTTGGATGTTATGAGCAAAAAATGGCCCATTTGGTTGACAAAATCAATAGGCTATTAAATTTTTTTTAAAAAGTCACTACAGCAGAATCATCTAACGAACAACATGTAATGAGGCTTTTTATTTGAAGAAACAACAACTAGAATATTGTTCATTCAGGAATTCCACTGGTCCAAAAATAGAAAAATGAGAAATAGGTGAAAATAGGTTTTCATTTTTACCTTTCTCGATTATGATTAACATCACCAATTTCTTGCAGACATGACACTACTTTCCTAACCCAAATGTATTAGAAGTTGTGAAGGTCTGGGTAGTGTTAACAAAGTGCTATTTAGAGAATAAAGTAGATTTGGAATTGGTACTCTCTTTACGACGAGATGAAAACCAAGGCGATACCCTATTGTGGTGAGAAGAGGCGGAGGCCGAGTTCAATCCACGCAAAAATAATGGCTGTCCCGGGTTCAATTAGTTGTAAAGAGAGTACCGGTTCCCAAATCAGGTCTTATTTCATTCTTACCAAAGCAAGTATTTCATTTAAGGTAATCTTACCCCAATTCACGTGATACTTTACGGCTCTTCTTTAAATACAACCAGAAAGGACTGCCATCACTCAGTGGACAACAATTGGAACAACCCACTGAAGCAAAGATACATACGCAAGGAGTATGCAACGTTGGCAAGGTACGCGCGAAAGGAGCAAAACGCGGTTATGACGCGGGGGTACGGCGCTTTAAAAACCTAAAAAAGAGCTTTTCAATACGCAGCTGGTACACCTTGGGATTCAATTAATTAAATTGAACCTGAAGCATCAGTCTCAATGAAATTGCTAAATTTTCACAGCTTTAACAATTTCTTTAAGTGTTTGCAAAATACTCGTAAGTGAGGCCAAAAATGGCATTGCTAAAGAAACAAGCAACCTTAAAAATATGAGTAATTACCATGTGTGGGATTTTTCATGGTTGATAATTACTTAAAAATCTTAAACAGAACAATTTATTTAAGGAAAAAAAAACATTTTTGATTAGGATCTTTCGACATTAATAAATTCAGTACCATTAGTGACAAAAAAGACCAACGAAGAAAGTAAGTTCATGATATTTTTAGTTTTGGCCATGTTCCAATCGCTATAATAGCCGTGTACCCAGATTTTACCTGAGGTGGTCAACATTTTGGTATTTGAAGAGAAGAAGAAAAGAACTATTTTTCATGTCTACCCAGTTAAATCTTAGTGCCGAAGGATATTTGGCTTGGATTTATGATTCAACGCCAAAAATAAATATGCTTTTTTTGGTCGACCCCAATATTTAATTTTTGCCAAATGATTTCAGGAAAATTGAAACATTCTAATAAAATCATCACTCTATCACCATCAACATGAAGATGAATCAAAAACACAGTAACCTTCTGTTGACCAATAAACCTTTGAAACGTTCTGAAAGTGTTCTACCACCGATTCAAGTTGCAATTGAGAGAAATTGTATCCTAAAAAATCTCCCCTGTAACCATCCCTTTAGTGTTTTAAAGAGACATGAGATTTCCAGGGGAAGAAGCCGCCCCCAAATTTTATCAAACTCCGGTTTTAAGTATTTTGAATGCTTACCCAATATATTAGATCACACGTGAAGTGAAAACCCGAATATGCGTCTTTATGTAATAGATGATGATTTAGTATTTAGTTTCTGTCGTGCACGACAAAAATTCAAAAGGCATGGTTTCTAATGGGGAACAATTACGATAACAGGCAAGTTCAAAACAAGGTTTGCGGTTGGTTTTTCTTTTGCACCTGTTTTGTCCAACAAACACTAGAAACGTTCTCGGTAGGTGGTCAACAACAGACTACAACCGATCTAGTGAGTGAAATTTGTGAGAACGGAAAATGTTTTATCTAAAAAAATCTCCTGGTAACTTTTAAGTGTTTTTGTAACGGTCCATGTGGACCCAAATGTTTTTCGCATGCTGTGGTTTTTTAACGCTTTTAAACTATCTTTGCCCAAAATTGATGTTAATTGCCTAATACCAGTTGCTAATATTTTGGCTGAAAAAAAACCAACAAACGGGCATGGCATTTTTATGCTAATTAGCCTAAATAGCATTTTGGTGCCGATATTCAAAATTTCTTTGCCATTTAAATCATACTGTAGTAACTTTGAATGTTTTTATTTCAGACTAATTGTTGGGGAAATTTTATGGACAAAATCCTTTGGGAAATTGGTTTTTCATTTTTGGTGGGAGAATTTGGTGCGCATCATAAAAAATGATTTTGGACTGCCAGTTTGAATTGTACAAGCGATCTCCAGTATTTCCTGTTATGTGGTCGTGTTGATGTACCCCTCAATGACCGGAGTTGGTAAAAATTCCAATGGCAAAGGTGTTTCAGCTTTGATGATTTGGTATTTTCGGTGTGCACGACAGGAAAAATTAAAGCGGGTGTTCTATACGAGATGATTAAAATATCAGACAAAATAAGGTTGCAGTTTTCTTTTGTGACTGGTTTGTCCAATAAACCTTCAAAAACGTTCTGGTAGGTGGTTACACCGATCCAGGGCGAATTGAAAAGAAATTTACATCCGGTCACCTTAAAGGCCAAGAGATTTGAATATAATGGTTGAGGTTTTATTTTATTGATGAGAAAAAATTACAAGGTGAACTCGTATTTCCGCGATGCGTAAAATGTCCCCGCCGAATGTCACGATCACACGCCCACAAAACCCTACCCCACCCAAACACCCTCACCCCTCCCAACACCCTCGCCGCTCCCCAACATCTACCATCCCACACAAACACTCCCACCCCCTTTCCCCCAACACTATCACGCCCTCCCCAGCACCCTGCAAACCACCGCTCCCTAAACGTCACAACGGGCAACACCCCACCCCTCCTCAACCACACTGCAACACACACCCCTCGCCAAAACCCTGCCACACCCCACCTCCTCCCAACACCCCGCACACACTACCCCCTCCCCAAACACCCCACCCACTACCCCTATGACATAGTAGTCTCATGTAGATAAGGAATTTTGACAGCCGTGTACTATTTCAGAGATGACGCAATTACGAATATTTTATTAGCTTTTGCATACATAAGACCGCAGTATCACAGACTTTCAAAGTTGCAAAAAAGATTGTGCCCATGATAGGCTTTCCTTTTGCAGTGCAGAATTTTGACGTATCCAATGTACCGTGTGTCATAAATATACAATACGCGATTTTTGCATAGTAATTAGCTCATTTGATACTACATTTGCCAAAATACGTCCAAAATCTAATCAGGTCGAGAACTCTTCAGGCCGCTTCCTTCCACCAAAGTACATCATTATACGCCTTACGGAACTCTAGAAAACTTGTACACAGGCCTTGCAGGAAAATTTTCATAAATTATGCAAATTAGATACTTAATTAGCATATTTTACGCCCAAAATCTAATCAGGTCGAGAACTCATCAACCCGCTTCTTTCCACCAAGTTACATCATTGTTGCCCTTACGGAACTCCAGATAAATTGTATACAACATGGGTTAACATTTTTGTCACAGACGGAACGTGGGTTAACATTTTTGTCACAGACGGACGAACGGACGCTGCTCATTTTATAGTCCCCGTTCCGAACTCGTTTGGCGGGGACAAGGCGGGGACAATTAATCATCTAGTACTAAAGATAGTCACCTAAAATGCTTAAAGGCACTATCAGTGATTTGCCAGATCAGAAAATAAAAATAATCATCAAAAATCAACTTTTTGCATGTCTGTAACAAGAATAGCTACCCTAACATGCCCTGCAAGAGATAAGACTGAAAGCTTCACAATAAAGACAAAATTGGATATTTTAGTCATTACTGGTGACTTTGCATTATTAGTCCAGATGTGAATCTAGCCTAAGAGCAAAAACTCCAAGTTATGCAGTTAAAGCTGCAAGGACGCTGCTGTACTGATGAGAGACACAAGACAAGATATCTGCATACAACACTAGAACCTTGAGAACAGAGGAACCTCTGGACGAACTACAAAACTTCCAAGGAGCAAGCTTGGAAGAACTCCAGTTAACAACCTAGAAAAAAAAAACTGAAGACAATAAAATTGCCAAAGGATTTTGTTTCTTGATCCACTTTAACTTCAAAGATTATACGGAGGATGAAATGTTATTCCAACAGGAGTAACAGCATTCAATGTGAATTTAACTGGCGATACTCAACTATGCATAAGTGTA
This sequence comes from Ophioderma brevispina, assembly GCA_023653785.1. NCBI lineage: Eukaryota > Metazoa > Echinodermata > Ophiuroidea > Amphilepidida > Ophiodermatidae > Ophioderma > Ophioderma brevispina. The sequence continues at coordinate 4,322 of JAMKCH010065730.1, forward strand.
TGCACCAACTAGCGATTATGAAGAGCCACAAGTTAAAATCATGCGCATTCTAGTGATGGGCAACTTTAATGAAATGATTAAAGAAGAATCGGATTATGCGAAAGTTGTGGGTGTGAGATTGAAATCAGAGAGGATAAATGCTGTTGGAATTTGCTGCGCAACAAAAGTTCAGCACAGGCAACACCTATTTCAAAAAGCCCAGGTGGTAACACCAAGAACCAGACTGATTTTGTACTCTGTAGTCAGAGAGGAATATTACAAGATTGTGGTGTGATCATGAATGTAGATATTAAGTGACCACAGGATGGTGAGGGCCAAGATATCATTGAACCAGAAACTTTCAAGGCTTAAGATCAAAAATCAGAAGTTAAACATTCTAAGATCGAGAGAGAGGATCGGCACGAATTCCAACTAGAGTTGAAATGAAAGATCACTTTGCAAGCTTAGATGTCAAAGACATGGTTGACAAGAGTTTTGACTTCATATCAAATATTGTGAAGGAGGTAGGTAAAGAAATGGCACCAATGGAAAGAAGAAAATATGGAAAGATAACTGAGGAGGACAAAGTAATAGAAGAGCTGGACAGGAGAAGGAAAATTCTTAAGAGATAGAAAACATAACATACCCTCAGAGAAGACAGAATACAAAGAAACTATAAAGGCAGTCACGAATAAGAGACAACAGAGAAGTAGAAGAAAAAAAAAAACAATTGAAACCATCCTGGAGATTTGAAAAGGACCAAAGCAGATCAATAAATTGAATTGCAAGAAAACAAGAATCAACAAAATAAAACAAAAAGATAGCACTCTCACAAGAAATGCTTAAAGTGTTGACAGGGTTTACCTATTTATCAGGACCTATTAATAAGCTCAAAAGGACAAGCAAAAAAAAAAGACTAGTGTAGAGAACAAACCAGTTTCTCCAGCATATATTAATATAGAGGAGACAGAACTGGCAGTGAAGCAAATGGAAAAAAAAGCACCTGGAGCAGATGATTGACATATACAAGATAGGGGTGAAGAAATCAACAAACAGCTAGTTGGGTTGTACAATCAAATACTCTTTCAGAAGATACAACAGACCTGGAAAGATGCAAAGAAAATGCTTCTACACGAAAGGATACAAAAGCAGATATTTAAATCCCAGTAAATGCAAATTGATGTGGTTTGTGTCAAGTCTAAAAAAAAGATTTAAAAAAAAATCTTGAAGATGCACTATTTTTCAAATGTGGCAGTGTCTCTTTAAGGACTATAGGAATTGAGGGCTATGTTAAAAAAAATGGAGAACACATGCACAAATGCAACTGCTGCCATATACATGCATAGACAAATAGATCCAAAACAATCCAAAGAATACATCGTCCCCAAAACACTTGTGTCACCTGCCATTGCGATTTGCCAACGGGAGTCGCAGTTTGGTGATGTGAGTTCACATAGAGGTCATCTGAGGTCAACCTGTTGACACCTGATATGAGCCTTGGGCTAGTGGTTCTTCTGACCAAGTAAGATTGGATCGATTAAGCCCAAATTAATTGGTCGAGCTATGAGTTGCAAAAATATTGGGCGAGACGCAGTCGAGCCCAATATTTTAAAACTCACAGCGAGACCAATTAATATTGGGCGTAAATCATACAATTTTATCATTATCATGTTAGATCTGATATTTTCACACACTTGGACTCCTCAAAACATGATGATGAAGTTAATCGGTGAATACATATGTAAGAAATGATGAATTGTTAACCTTTGATTTTAATGAACTCGGGTCAAAGGTGACAGAGGGGTTATCAAAGGTCAATCTGTGTACATCCCACATTAAGTCTTGGCCAATGGTTCTTTTTGAGTAACTTTGGTGACCATAGCATCTTATGTGCTGAAGAAATGTAGTTTTATAGTTTTTCACAAAATGGGGTCAAAGTTCACATAGGGGTCATCAGAAGACACTTTGTTTACACCACACATGAGCTTTGGGCCAGTGGCTCTTCTGACCAAGTATAAAGTTAATCAATCCATGCATATGTGAGAAATGAGCAATTGTTAACCTTTGTTTACAGCCCACATGCCACAGCCCACTATGTAAAAATCCATCGCTATGTGTCTTCCCTGTTAAAGCAGGCGACACAATAAAATGAGTAAGGCAACGGATACAATATCTCCTAAAACAATTCTTTTCTAAGATAGAGACAACAAAATAACTACAGTTTTAATGGTTAGTCATCAATATTAGCAGAGTAGTAAAAAGAGCTTTGCAATATGGATTATCGATTCTACCATCTACTGCAAGTTTGTTTCTCACAATACTTGGTAATGAATAGTGTCATTCTCTCATATCAAGTAAACAACATGATAGAAAAAAAAAACATTTTCCTTGTAATACAACCAATCAAACAAAAAAAACACAAACAAACTGGATTATTAAGCAAAATTGGCTGTCATTTTGAAGACATGATGAACTGTGTTAACTGATAAACTGTTCCTAACTAGGATTTGGTGCAAAATAGACAACAAAGTAAAAAGTCATAAATAAAAGGAAAGAAAAAGGTTTACATTCAGGAACATCAAATGTTCCATGTCCATTTTACCATCATTCCATTGTTTTGTTAAAAAAAGGATCTGAAATTGTGTAAACTAGTAGCATGCAAAGAACTATGGAGTGTATTTGACATTGTAATAAAATCCTTGTTTTGCACTGTTTTGAAAGTTCAAAAACAGAGTCTGATTGCCATTCTGTTACAGTGGAACTGCCCATATCAGGTGTCACAAAAAAAAAAAGCAAGTGGTCCAGAAAAGCGCATGACACATGATCATTAGACTGTTCAAATCATGAGTTTGAGCACCACTGCAATCAAAGTTTTTGTGTCCCTAGGCAAGATACTTTATCTCAATTGCCTCGTCAACCCAAGTGAAATACAGGGAGCTGTTAAGGGAATATTAAAATCTAAGTGTTGATAGGCTTGTGTGCTTGTAAAGCATGTCTTTGAGCAGCCACAGAAATGAAGCGAAATAATTGTGACGATTTATTGAAGGTGGCGTAATAATAATTGGTAACAGTGCTTTAAGCCTGTTTACGGGTATTAAAGGTGCAACGAGAGATTTTGAGACATCCAAATATTGTGTCATAATAGTAATTTCATATAGATTAGACACTCGATAGATTTCTTTCTGTGTTTGGCTACAGAAATGCCAAAAAAGAGAAAAAAAGGTGATTTTGATTTGCTTAAATGTCAATGTCAAACATAGGCTGAATTTTGTATTTGCTCCTATACAAAATTAGAAATTTCACAATTTTTGTACCAAAGAAACATTTCCCCACTTAAAGGTGCAATAAGAGATTTGAGGCACCAAAATATTGTGTCATAATAGTAATTTCAAATAGATTAGACACTCAATAGAGTTCTTACCTTGTATTATGCTACAGAAATGTCTTAAAAGAGAAAAAAGGTGTTTTTGATTTGTTTATATTTCAATGTAAAATATAGGCTGAATTTTGTATTTGCTCCTATACAAAATTAGAAATTGCACCATTTGTACCAAAGAAACATTTCTCAGCTTAAAACTTTCATATAGGGATATTTTTGATGAAAAACTTTACATCAGGGCAAAAATCAGAATGTCGATTTTTTCAGGACACCTGAAGTGAGAATCTCGTTTTCACCTTTAAGCGCTATATAAAACTGGTTATTATATCAAAAATGAAAGCCCTGATTTTTGCCCTGATGTAAGCTTTCATAAAAAAATATCCCTATCTGAAAGCATTAAGCTGAAAATATTTACTTTGGTACAAAAAATTGTGAAATTGTTGAATTTTGTATTTTAGCTACATTCTATACTGAAATAATAGCACCTCAAATCGCTGTCCCGTCTCACTTTGAAAACAGTCAGTATTAAATACTACGTAAGAATATTGTGTCCAAATCTACATGTAATAAAGCCAGAGGTGTAATCAGCACGGAGGGTATAGCACATCTGACAATATGTTTTTCGTTTTGTAGCATTTTGGTTTAAAAGGTGTTTGTTTGAGGGTGTGTTGCATGCATGAATTACAGTTGGGCATTAAAGCCTATAACAATCTTGATCAATACATGCAAACAATTTGTTTAGATTCCGATTGTTGTTCTTGTCCCCCCTCAACTTGTTGGTACATTCACAAAATCCGCACACCCCCTCTCCAAAATCCTGCTACACCCACTGAAGAAAGCATGTGCCTACGTATGACTCAATTTTACGCCTAATTTTTCCACAGTTGTGTTTGGTAATTGACTTGTGAACTATATACCTGTGAATTGTAATGCTCACAAGTGTGTTTTGTCATAATAGTCAATTTTGACATTTAGAAGCGGGATGCTCTATGTAATTTGGGAATTCAAATATTCTGTCCATCCATTTGGAATAGTACCACCTTAACGAAAATTAGCTCTAACTTGACTTGCTTGAATAACTAATTGACTTTGACGTAGACACATACAACCACTATATTCGGCTATTTCATATTATATAATAATAATAATATCAGAGTGTATTTTAATCTCAAATCGTGGGCCTGTATGCCAAATTGCTAGAGTGTAACTTTACAACTTAGTAATTACTAGACAGAACAATGCAACTTGGAGGCAGCAGCTTAAACAGCGCCAATATTGCAAACATTCAAACACACTACACGAAACACAAACACCGGATGGGTAGTGCATGCTTTCATTGTTCATTTGCCATTCAAATTAACCATGGAGAAAGTGGATATTCCAGGTTTTGAATCATATCTGTTATACAAGTACATCCAGAATTTAGTTCCCGAATTAAATCCATTAAGTGGTCCACTGAGATTCGATCCTAGGAACCTTTGCTCCAGAGGTAAGCTTGCTAACCGCTAGAAGACCACGCCCCTTTTCTCAAGAGGACCTTTCCCAGCAGGCACTGAATTATTATCAGGATCCAATATTAAATTATTCTTATTCAAAATACTTCTTTTTGCATAGAACAATTCAAGCTTTACCATTCACAGGTATAGTTAACTAGGAATTTAACAATGCAAATCTTCAAAAAAAATCCTTGGCAAAATGGGGTGCTTTAAAAATGTGCTCGTTATTGCTTTAAATGTCAGTCTTTGTATGAATACTTTCATTAACAAGGTTCAGTGAGACTATGACCTGTTCAGTGTTTTAGCACAGTCACATTAGGATACTTGTTTTGGTGTAAAGACATCCCAAATACTAGGTTATGATGCATTTTAACCAAATCTGGTAAACGCCATGGACGGATTCCTTTTCCTCCCCATGGGTGTGTGCAGCTCTGGGTTTTGAATAATATGGGTGCACATTGTATATGTATAGTTCGAAAAGTGAGCTTCAAGTACCCTCCTCAAATACAGCAGACAGTGGACTGTTGCATGGGACCTGATCCCAATGCATCTATACATCTGCACCTACACACTACATACAACAGACCTACACACACTTGGCCATACGGACCTATATACGTAATACCCAGTAGTGTACGGGAATAACTAGCTCATCTAGAAAAAAAAGATATGGGCAAAGGTTGACCTTTTGTGAAATGTTGACATTTTTAACATTTCCCCACCCCCTGTCAGATCCAGGGGAGGACCCTGGGGGAATGAATTACATGTTTAGTAGGGCTTGTGCCCTCCTACAATATACCAAAGTTTGGCTACTCTAGTTCATCTAAAAAAAGATATGTTTATGGTGCATTTTAAACACTGAAAACGCTCATTTAGGGTAGCAAGCCAAAATACTTGTTTATAGTGTTTTTTTCTGAGAAAAATATATGCTTAGCTATGTTCATTTTGGGGTTATTGTTGTTTTAGTTGGTGCATTTAATTCTCAGACAGAATCGAACATACGCCAGCGTACTGGCATGGATAATGCACATAGCAGCGCAATACATAATTTGAAGCTGACAGCACTTGCACTGGGTGTGCATGCAAACTGTCCGAGAAATAAATCCACCAACTAAATCTACCAACTGTATAAAAATATTGTATATAAAGTAAAAAATTGAGATAACAAACACACCGAAATATACAAATGATCATTTTGAACTAATAAATGTTAAATTTCTTTGTGAATTAGAACTATATTCAATCTTCTTTTTTTCCTCATATTAACACATTACAAATACAACAGACAAGCTTCTGATTAAAGGGATAAGCAGCGATTTACTGATCCGAAACCTGTTACTATACATTTTGAGACGTCATCGCTGCATGTCTATGTGCGAGAGACGGTAGGAGAAATTTCCTCAAATACTTCATTTTTTCACTATTTGGAGTTTTTGTTCCTACATTAAAGTAGTTATACAGAATTTTACAGTTATCTTTGATGTATAAGCTAAAAACATGCATTTCCACATATTTTTATTCTCTTCCATTATTGCTGTTTATCCCTTTAATAAAAATAACAATTAAAACAAACGCAATAAATGGATGCTTTTAATAATGCAGTTTCCTAATTCCACATAAGCTTAGTTCATAAGCTATGGCCCAAGACACTTCAAATACTATTTTAACATCATTCAGGGATGTGCAGCTCAAGATCAGCACTGTAGCATATTTAGCCTACATAAAGGTAAACATTTCATATAGAATGCAAATGAGGTATTACAATTGATTCCATCATGCGTTCTATGATGTTGTGCAGTAGCGCTTGATGGAATAAATAGCAATACCTTATTTGCATACTTGGGACTTCTATATGAAACGTATTCATACATAAAGAAACATTTGCAACAAGGATCAACTCTCCCTTTTACCCATGGGTCAAGGAAGCAAAACTAACAGGTTTCTTGACCAGAGAAATTAGCAGCTAACTCAGTCACACATGGAGGAATGAACACAAGAATGATGCCTGAATGAACAAGGTAAAGAAGCAAGAGACAAACGCAACTATCGACTGCAAGACCTGATCTGGTTTAACTTCTTTAAAATTTTATTAAAAAAGTATGAAAACATAACTTAAATTGTGTTAGCAATTAGCATGAACAAGATATAAACACAAAGCAAATGTAATGTCAAAATTGTTTTGCAATAATGGCAATGCAGAAATATCCCATACTAATTTGGAGCCTCAAACTCTTGTCTCTTACACATCAGATTCTATCCATATCATATTAATATTTCCAAAAGAAATGACCGGGAAGACATGAAGGCAGATTGATTTATAAAATATGTTTGGACAGAAGATGATTTGGAGAAAAAGGAGATGGAAAGAGAAGGGGGAGGGAGGAGGTAGATACAGAAGGTCCATTTTAAAGGTAGGACAACCTGGGTAGTGTACAGAGGAAGCTGAATGGAAGAAAAGACAAGGGGCAAGGGTGGATTAACAAGTAATGGAGCAGTTGATGTAAGAGAGCCAAAGATGGGCATGGAAAAACAAAAGAGAAAATGAGCAAAATATGGATGAGTCATGAAAGAATTAGATCAGAAAGATAGATATAGGGAGGGAGAGAGAGTGGTGAGAAGGCAAGGCTGCATAGACTGCAAGTATGAATCCACATGATGCAAAATTCCTGAGTAAAATCAATTTGATCTGGTTATTTCTAATGTGCATTACAAAATTCAAACTCATATTAGTGTATGGGAAACAAACTGCATTATCATTTATACATTTGTCTATGTAACAAATTAATAATAATCTGGTGAGGGGACTTGTATTCCAAGGTGGATATCATGCTTGTGTACAAAAATAAGTAAATATGGTCATTTTTGAGATCAACCGAAATACGTACTTAGGGCATTTTTCTTGCCAAGTGAAAATGTGCTAAATTGAAAAGGATACGTTTTGGGAGGTCATACAGGAGCATGATATTAACCTTGGAATACAAGTGCCCCCAGGATATTTTCAAGTGATGAAGTTTACCTGAGATCGCTTTCACACATACTCACAATACCATTTTGTTATTTTCCATCTTGTTCCTGGTTAAAATATACAAATTCTAATACTGTTATCACAAGAAATGTAACAATATTATAAAAAGCTTTAAAGGTCCCAGGAAATGAGATGATAAACCTACTCCAAATCTTTACGGGACATTCCATTCCAATAAACAGGGCCAGAAAAAAGAATACACTACCAGTGCTAGTGACATCATTAGTGAAACTATTGATTTTCAGTGTCATGAATAGATTCACACCAGTCACCTGGAATTTTCTATTACTCTCTGAAAAATCAATAGTTTCACTAATGATGTCATCACCGACCCAAATATTGAATGCTTTCTTGTCCCTCCTTGTAGACTTGACACAAACCACATCAATTCTATTTGCATTTCATGGTACCTTTAAAGATTTGCTACTAAAAAAAAGTTAACAGGGCATTATGAAATCCACCTATACCATTTTTTAATGGCCTAAGTAATGACTTGCATGCCCAATCTCACCTACAATTTCAATTGTCTTTTCCAGAACAACATCTTAGCCAGAGATGCATCCATCCAACCTTTACATTGCAGTTTTGAAAGTACACTGTTGGAGAGGAGACAAATCCTCACTCCTTATGGATAGGGAGATTTCATTTTTTTTACAAAATTTGTAAAAATGTGGAGAAAGTTTTGTTTGCTAAATGAACACATTAAACCCTCCATATGTCCGCAAGAGGGAGGTTTCTTCTGCATTTATTGTTGAAACTGTAGCAAGACGCCACATTGTTTACGTCATTGGAAGCTTATTTTCGGATTGTACCAGTCTGGTCTTTGGATGGTCATACTATGGATCTTGGCTAACAAATTGTTCCTGAATATCAACATTTTCTATTTCTGTCTGCAAACATGCAAAAAATTACAATAAGCCTAAAATGAAAGCAGACACAAACTTCTGCTTATACCATGAAATCAATGTACCAGAATCAACTGAAATTTTGGAAAAAGAAAGCATTAACAAAAAATAGATGCTGAGGTGGGCATGTCTATGTATAAAGCATTTTTTTCAAATTGACTTTTCCTTGTACCATATCAGGTATTGTTACAACAACTACAAAAGTTGTATCAAATTAATGGGAAAAATACAATCTATCAAGAACATGAGGGGTCCAGAAATATTTCATGACTTTCCTGGCAAGATTTCGCTGACATTTTTGCCTTTGTTGAAATTTCATATTTATTAGAATATTCTGATTTTTTTTGTAACTTGGAGAGTTCAAAATAGGGATTATTCTTATAAAACAGGGAAGGTTGGCAGATATGCTTATATTATCAAAACCATCAGAATGTTAGATGGAAATGTTTGTACAAATTGAGATTGACCTTTTTTACCATTTTAGTATTTTTTACCCTATAACCCCAAAACCAATGGTCGTAGATGGTACAAATTATACATTTTTGGAATTCTTATGATTAGACAGACAATATGGCATACATTTCAGAATGATTGGGGCATTTTAAAAGTTTGACCCCTGTGTAAACTTAAATTGGCCCCCTATTAAAAAATACATCGGTCCTCGGACTGCATGTGTCGCCTGCCGTCGCGGTTTGTAATGATAGGTCTCATATGACCTTTGACCTTGGCATGTGACCTTTGACCTCATTAACAAATGAGGGGTCCAATGTTGCACCTATGAATCAAGTTTGGTTCCAATTGAACTTCAACTTTTCAATTTAGGTCAATTTTACATTTTTAGCCTATCTTACAACTTGACCTCACATGACCTTTGACATTGGGATATGACCTTTGCCCTCATCAGAAAAGCCGGGATCCCATGTTGCATCTATGACTCAAGTTTGGTTTAAATCCATTGAAGTATGCGGATATTACAAGCAAATGTTAACCCTTTTTCACATCAACAGACATCAACAACAACAACAACAGACTACAGAGGACAAAGTGATCCCTATGTGTCTTCCTGCCTTAAGGCAAGCGACACAAAAAGTGATACCGCAATTTGAGAGTACTAATTTTCTAGCATTGATATAGAGGGTCCATACAAACTACCAAAGGTGTTAAACATTTTCTGTAGTGGGGGGAGGGGGGTAAACAAACTCCTTAAATAAGGCCCCTATGAAATTCTGCTCCTGCTCTATTGAAGGATTACATCATTTTCAAATTGTAACCTAAGCCTTTAAGTGGTCATTGATTAACATTAAGTTCAAAATTATTAAAATAAAAATTTCCATCCTTGAATTTTTTACTTCTTCTTTTCTTACTTAAAAGAAAAACATGGAATTTTTATTTAAAAACAGAAATTCAGGTCAAAATTAGCCTGTTATTAATGAACGTTAAGAAATCTGATGAAACGGATTTGATGACTGCAGTATCCAAAATTGTAACGCAAGTCAAGTAAAAAAAATCCAAAAAAAAGTGCTGAAGGGTCTAATTTTGTTTAAAATATGTAGTGTAAGTAACACAGAATTAATCATATTCCTTTCTTACAAATTCCATCCTGCCCATTCAGGGGTTAGTTCATTACTTTCAGCTTCAATTTTTAGACATAATGACCTCAAAGACTTATTTTAGTTAGCACTTTTGTGAGTTGTTTCTGGTATTTTGTTTCATGTTATAAGCGGAAATGTTTAACTTTCCCCAGTAAGGTGCATAATTTTAAACCAAATGAGAATCCTCTTTTTGGCCCTTTGTAGATTATCAAAGAATTGACCATATATAAGTTCCTTCTTGATCTTGGCTCAATATTGCCAGGCCTCAGTCCAGGATTCCAGTTGAAGATGTGTGGTTTATGTCTAAAGATTGATGATCAACAACCTGCAAATAGAAATCAAATGAAAATATGTTAGTATTGCAAATGAAAGCATCAAATGAAGCACAGTACTAAATTGGAGTGCCAGTTTTATAACAGTATCAATTTTATGCTCATTTTTTCAACACGAATGTCATTTTATAATACCATGTTTTTTTTTTGGAATTAAAACATTCCAGCATGAAGTATCCATTTGCATTCACAAAGCTTATACAGATATCCATCAAATCATCTCTGTAATATGCTTTTAAACCAACTATTAAATTAATTTTCCCCTAAGCATGGTAAAAAACGCACCACAATACTCCAACATAAAACTGCCCACTACAAAGTGCACATTATCTGACAGTAACCCTGCGATACTTTAGGACTTTTTGCCGTACCCAAAGCATACAATCTCACTACTCACTGATACCACACAGTACTCAGTATGCCTACAAAGTGCACAACATCTGAAAATAGTACTGGAATATCCTTCTATACTTCTACCATATGTACCCAAAGTACACAAAGTCACTACTCATCTTCTCTCACTATACAGTGTGACTACAGAGTGCACAGCATCTGACAGTATAGCCATGAGATACTTCAGGACTTTTTGCAGTACCTAAAGTATCGATACTACACAGTACACCTATATAATTACACAGACAGTAGACCTGGGATACTCTGGGACTTTTTGCCGTACCCAAAGTGCCAATACTACACAGCACACTGTTTAAGTATATAATTACACATTATCTGACAGTAGACCTGGGATACTCTGGGACTTTTTGACGTACCCAAAGTGCTGATACTACACAGCACACTGTTTAAGTATATAATTACACATTATCTGACAGTAGCCCTGGGATACTCTGGGACTTTTTGCCGTACCCAAAGTACACAACCTCACTACTTGCCCAATACTACATGTACAAAGTACTCAGTATGATTACAAAGTACACAATATCTGATAGTAGCTCTGGGATGCTTTAGGACTTTTTGCCGTACCTAAAGCACACAATCTCACTACTCATGTGACACTATATAATACTCTGTATGACTACAAAGTGCACAATATTTGTAACACAAACGATACTCTTCTACCACCTCTGAGGGTTTTACTCCACAGCAAACTTGCAACTCAAAGATGCTCTGGGACTTTTTGTTTGTACCTAAAGTACACAGCTTCACTACTCATCGATACTACAAAATACTTAGAAAGACTACAAAGTGCACAATATCTGTCTGGACCTCTGTAATACTTCAGGACTTTTTGCCGTACCCAAAGCATATAATCTCACTACTCATGTGACACTATACAATACTCTATTTGACTATAAAGTGCACAATATCGGACAGTAGCCCTGTGATACTTTAGGACTTTTTGCCGTACCCAAAGCACACAACCTCACTACTCATTGATACTACAAAGTACTCAGTTTGATTACAAAGTGCACAGTATCTGACAGTAGCCCTGTGATACTTTAGGACTTTTTGCCGTACCCAAAGCATACAATCTCACTACTAATGCGACACTATACAATACTCTGTATGACTACACAAGTGCACAATATCTGAGAGTAGCCCCCTAGCTAGGATCAAGAATGAATCGACCTTTAATTACAGCAACACAAGAAGATGTTTTTCTACCACCTCCCAAATTTGTTAATCCACAGTGAACTTGTGACTGAAGGATACTGTGGGACTTTTTGCCGTACCCAAAGCACACAACCTCACTACTCATTGATACTACAAAGTACTCAGTTTGATTACAAAGTGCACAATATCTGACAGTAGCCCTGTGATACTTTAGGACTTTTGTGCCGTACCCAAAGTAAACAACTTCACTACTCATTGATACTACAAAGTACTCAGTATGATTACAAAGTGCACAATATCTGATAGTAGCTCTGGGATGCTTTGAGGACTTTTTGCCGTACCTAAAGCCCACACAATCCCACTACTAAGCAACACTATTAATCATACTTCTGTATGACTACAAAGTTGACACAATATCGGTAACACAAACGTACTCTTCTACCACATCTGCTGGGGTTTTACTCCACAGCCAAACGGGCAAACTCTTAAAAAGATGCTCGGGACTTTTTGTGTGTACCTAAAGTACAACAGCTCACACTCACGCTTACTACAAAAATAATTAGAAAGATACAAAGAAGTCTCAAATTCTGTCGGGACTCTGTTCATAACTTCAGGACTTTTTGGCTGTAACCCAAAGGGCCTTACAATCTACACTTACTTCATTTGGACAATATACAATTACTCCTATGTGGACATATAAAGTGCACAGTAATCTGACAAGTAGCCTTAGTGTGATACTTAGGACTTTTGGCCGTTACCAAAGCAACCCACAACCTCAATACTCATCGATAATAACAAAGACTCCAGTTTGACACAAAGTGCCAACAATATCTGACAGTTAAGCCCGTGGAACCTTTAGGACTTTTTGAAGTACCAAAAGCACAAAACCCACTACTCACGATTCACTAACAAAGTACTCAGTTTGTTTGTGATTACCAAAGTGCACAAATTTGGACAGTAGCCCTGTGATACTTTAGGGGGACTTCTTTTGCCGTACCCCAAAGTACACAATTCACTACTCACTCGATACGATAAATACAATGTTACTCAGTGTGATTACAAAGTGCACACTGAATCGACAGTAGCCCTGTGATATTTAGGATTTTTTTTTATATTCAGAAGAACAGCCTCATTATTAACCAGTAATATGGCAGTTGGATGAAAGTCATCGATTTTTTTTCTTGCCATGGGGTCTCTTTCATCGGGGGATTTTGTTTAGTAATCTTGATTTCTCCAATTTATTTGTGAAGAAAAGGAAAAGAAAAGAAGACAGTTAGAGTTAAGTTGTTACAGCAAGATTTATAGTGTTAATTTATAACAAAATAAATTATTTATCCACATCTAAAGGAAAGAAAGAATGGAACAGCTATTTAGTAATCGGCTGGCACGCAAAGGCTGCGAGTTGTAAATTGAACATGATATTTGTCCAATGACTTCATTTACGTGGAATGACCAATAATACCCAAATTTGTTATATCATGCACTCATCATTAATTACCAATGCATTTGCGATTATTAGTTATTCACTTATAAGCCAACGAACTTTACTGTTCAAAGTGACACATTGGAAAAGTCACTTCTCTTCGATAATTGTGACCCAAATTTCTACACCATTATGGGATTGACCATGATGAATGAAATTTTGGGGTGTAAAAACATAAATGATTGATCTGATCAGTATAGAGAAAGAGTGTAAAAATGACTTAAAGCAGTGTATTAGGCATCTAAATAGTTCTTCTTACAAAAATGTTGAATGGCGTACCTGTTACAATACTGTAAATAACCTTTGACCTCGTACCACATAAAGGTACTGATAAGAAAGCCTTGAGGTGATCAATGAATATGTTTGTCTGAAGTGGGAGCCAAACCATTAAAAGGTAGTCGACAAATGTACGACACAGCCAATTCAAGATCAGTATTTGGTCAAATGCTAGGTTGAACATGGATTACCTAATTATGAAGTATATCAAGATGCCACATGTTACACACAAATTTAAAAATGTGAGGGCGTACAATACTGTCAATCTACCTCGGATGCGCGAGTTCTTTTTGCCGTAGCTCTGCATCCGATTAAAAAGTAGTTGACAAATATAAGACCCAGATAACCAAAATGAATATCAGGATTATGTCACATACTAGGTTGAATATAGATTACATAATTATGAAGTATATCAAGATGCCACATGTCACACACAAATTTAAAAATTTGAGGGCGTACAACACTGTCAATCTACCTCGGATGCGCGAGTTCTTTTTGCCGTAGCTCTGCAACCGATTAAAAAGTAGTTGACAAATATAAGACCCAGATAACCCAAATGAATATCAGGATTATGTCACATACTAGGTTGAATATAGATTACATAATTATGAAGTATATCAAGATGCCACATGTCACACACAGATTTAAACATTTGAGGGCGTACAATACTGTCAATCTACCTCGGATGCACAAGTTCTTTTTGCCGTAGCTCTGCAACCGATTAAAAAGTAGTTGACAAATATAAGACCCAGACAACCCAAATGAATATCAGGATTATGTCACATACTAGGTTGAATATAGATTACATAATTATGAAGTATATCAAGATGCCACATGTCACACACAAATTTAAAAATTTGAGGGCGTACAACACTGTCAATCTACCTCGGATGCGCAAGTTCTTTTTGCCGTAGCTCTGCAACCGATTAAAAAGTAGTTGACAAATATAAGACCCAGACAACCCAAATGAATATCAGGATTATGTCACATAGTAGGTTGAATTTAGATTACATAATTATGAAGTATATCAAGATGTCACACACAAATTTGAAAATATGAGGGCGTACAACACTGTCAATCTACCTCGGATGCACGAGTTCTTTTTGCCTTAGCTCTGCAACCGATTAAAAAGTAGTTGACAAATATAAGACCCAGGCAACCTAAATGAATATCAGGATTATGTCACATACTAGGTGGAATATAGATTACATAATTATGAAGTATATCAAGATGCCACAAGTCATACACAAGACAGCTGTTTGAAGGTCTCATTTATTATGACAAAACCAGAAAACAAAAAATATTGATGGCGACACAATTTTGACAATTTATTTGAATTATATATTCAACAAACTACATCCTGTGTAATTTTTTTGAAATTTCATTACATGCAAATATGATTTGTCCTCAAAATCAAGTTTAACACGCCTTTCTATGGAGAATGGGCATATAGAGGGCGCTATAACACACAAATTATAACCTTTGTAGGCCTTTATGGCAAGATTACCACAATGGATTTGTCTTATTTTTTGCACAGATGATGGTTCTT
Organism: Ophioderma brevispina; assembly: GCA_023653785.1. Classification (NCBI taxonomy): domain Eukaryota; kingdom Metazoa; phylum Echinodermata; class Ophiuroidea; order Amphilepidida; family Ophiodermatidae; genus Ophioderma; species Ophioderma brevispina. Next base: position 19,910 of record JAMKCH010065730.1, read on the forward strand.
GCATGGCCCTACTTATATCAGTTGTCAAAATTGTGTTGCCACTGCTTAAATTTGTTCTAAAAGTAAAAATCAATTTGCATGGGGTCAAACAGCTGTGACAAATTTTAAAATGTGAGGGTATAAAACACTGTCAATCTACCTCAGAAGCACATGTTCTTTTTGCCACCGATTAAGTGGTTTACAAAATGTACATTGGGGTTTTATCACATGCTACACAGAAATGAGATCCTCAGATCACAAGTGTTACCTGATGTACAGTGTAAAATGAATGAAACCGATTTCACATCTTACAAGTTGATGACATGAGATAGACCTTAAATGCGACTGTTGACCTCATATGTGAATTGATCACTCAATTATGGTTATGGAACCCTTTTGTTAATGAATCACTATTCGGTTTCCGCTGATATCTTGGCTCATCAAGCGTAACAAGTTGGTAATTACTTTAACTTGGCCAAAAATTGTCCCGCGGTCTCGAGAAAACCAATTCGTAGGGGATTCATTGCCACAAATCCAAAAAATCAGTCGATAATGCAATGAAACATATCAACAGACAACATAACACATGACACTCAGATTTTCATGTGTCACACACACCGACGTTCCTACAGTTCCATTTGCCAGTTAACACGCATCTACCAAAAATTGTCCCGCGGTCTTGAGAAAACCAATTCGTAGGGGATTCATTGCCACAAATCCAAAAAATCAGTCGATAATGCAATGAAACATATCAACAGACAACATAACACATGACACTCAGATTTTCATGTGTCACACACACCGACGTTCCTACAGTTCCATTTGCCAGTTAACACGCATCTACCAGAAGTCATTTTTCCTAGATGGCATAATGCTCTGGAATGCATTACCCCAGCAGCTTGTTGATGGACAGAAATTAAAACACAGTGGCCTATGGGGTAGCACGATGCAAACTTTAGAAATAAGCTTTTCTCATGGATTATTTAGTGAACCATAAACCACAAATAAGATAATAGGAACACAAAATGCACACCTAAAAACTATAATAAAGTAAAACGGAAACAGGTGAAACTCATTACGCGATGAGTAAAAGAAAATATATCCCTGCCCCGACGATTGTCGCGATCACTAAGAAGTGATACATTGAACCAACATCAGACACCCTTAATTCTGGCCAACACTCCCGTAAACTTGGGACCACTAGACCACCTACTTAAAAACCATGCCAATTTCTAATGGAAGGATGGATATTTTATACCCAAAATTCACTTCAGATCAGGAAGGAAAGCTAATGAGTATTTTAATAAGCTTTTCAACAGCCTTTGTACAGAAAAATGGTTAATGTTTGGTACAATTGCTCAAGAAATCTTAAAATTCTATTGCAAAATCCCTTACAAAATTTACTAAATTAGGTAAAAAATATGATAATTATTCAATTTGGCAACACTATTTTTGAAAAAAACATGACCACATTTTAAATTTGGGACCCATACGAGGTCTGGAAAGGGGTGAAACACCAAATTTTTATGTATTTTCACATTTTCTACGAAATGTAAACAGGCTGGCAACCCAAAAGACTGACCCACATGCAACAACCATAACTAAAAAAAACCTTTAAATGAAAACATGGGTACTTTTTTTCACCTCAAAGATTTCTAATGAACCATAAAATCAAAGGTTCCAGAATCAGAAAATTCACCCTCAATTATGTAGATGTTATAAATGCAACTTGCATTATAGTAGATTTCAAATTAAGTGAGACTTCTTGCATATTTCCATGGGGTGATATTGATATGGGTTCAATCCCCGGCCATGCGGAGACTAGGCCTTTGTTGCCATTACAAAACATATTGTGTCCATGGTACAAAAATTACTCCTGGAAACTGATGCATTCAGTTCTGCAATGGTCTGTTAATGATAGGACTTATATCACATATCATGGTTGGCTGGGATGACAAATCCGCTTTGCGCAAATCTCTTTAAAGGTGCAACAAGAGATTTCGAGGCACCCAAATATTGTACCATATCAAAATCTAGTAAGTTCATTATAGATTAGACACTCAATAGATTTTTACCTTGTATTTGGCTACATAAGTGTCTTAAAAGAGAAATAAAAGGACTTTGATTTGCCTTTATTTCAATATAAAACACAGGCTGAATTTTGTATTTGCTCCTAGATACGAAATTAGAAAATTCCCAATTTTGTACCAAAGAAACATTTCTCAGCTTAATGCTTTCAGATTGGGATATTTTTGATGGAAAGCTTTACATCAAGGCAAAAATCAGTACTTTTGATTTTTTAGGGACACCTGGTATGTGAAATCTCTTGTTGCACCTATAATACAACAAGGTTAGCCCATATGTGATGGCCAAATGAAAACTTGTGTTATGTGTGCATTGATATAAGAATGCATTATTCTCCAATGCTGTGATAACGAATGATATTTTGCAGTGTCAAAGGAAAGTTATGTTTCAATTGAAACATCCATGTGAAATTATTTACTAGATACATTGCTATACATTGTATGAGTATCATGAACTTTTTTACCAGTGGACATTAAAATAATTCCTAATACCTCTCATAGTGAATGGACAGACTTAAAACTTTTAACGAGGTCTCACTTATTTTGAAATCTACTATAATTTTCCAATTGCTGTGCTTCTAAGCATATCCAAGCTTCTAAATTGTAGCTTATGATCATATAGAGCTACTTTAGCTTGCACTTGTAAGCTTTTATGCATGTTCATAGTTTATGTTAGAAGGTTGTGCAAGCTTATTATGGGAGCTTGGGTGAGCTCATGCATGCTTGTAATGTGAGCTCATACGCGCTCATCCTGTTCCAAATCTGAGTGTCAAACTTGTGAAGCTGAGCATGCAGCTAAGCTCACACACACAAGCACTTACCAGCTCTATAATATGTGGGCTGGTACAAGCTTGTGCATGCTTGTAGGTGCTCATTCTGTTCCAAATACGAGCTTGTGATTGCCCATAAAGTGATCTCAATAATAACTCACAAAGTGATCTTAATAAGTCATAAAGTGATCATAATTAAGTTCACCTATTTAGAACTTGGTTTCCATATTGCACCTATAACCAGTACAAAATTGTATCGATTGAGATCATATTTATTTGTCAAACTGCAATGTATAGGTTCCAAAGTATTGGATGTAAACCATTATTGCTATGTTTTGATCCTTTATTTTGCCACACATGGATCAACACAAATATAATAATGGTTGTAACTGGATTTTAAAGTCTTCAACTGGTGCCAAAACTTAAATACCATTTTCACAAACAGACAGACAGACAGACAGCAGTATACAGAATGACTGACTGGTTAGTGCCCCTGAACATCAGGTAACACAAAAAGTAGATTACATAATTATCAAGTATAATGAATGCCACACAAAGATTTAAAAAGACACTGGCACATTTGGAAAATAAGGTGCCCTCAAGATTTTTCAAAATTGAAACTTTTGCATGGTTGTGAAGCTTATAATTTATTAGCACTCACCTGAAATGTACTGACATTTTTGGCTCTATTATCAATGAGTATGAGTTTGTGATATTCATGTAATAACCATACTTGTTAGTTTATTTAAAGTTACAATTGGCCCACAAATTAGGCTAAAAATATATCTATGTTCTTCGAAGGTCATAGACTAACATTTGAGAGCAAAGTGAAGAATTGTTTATTTTGTTGAAAATGTGCCAGTGCCGCTTTAAAAAAATGAGGGCATTAAACACAGTCAAGCTACATCTGATGCATGGGGCAACAATAAAATATCTTCAAGCATGATAGAAGTAAACATATATACATATAATATTTGGCAAAGTAGTGACAAAATATCCTTAAGTCATGTAACAGTGGCAGTGCCAATTATAAGTATCCTCTATAACAGTGGTAAGTATCCCCATACCACAGTCCTCAATATAGCAGTGGAAAGTATTCCCACTCCACAGCCCTCAATATAATAGTGGTACCTAAAGCTACACCTAAGTCCTTGATATAAGTGTTAAATATCCTACACCAAAATCCTCCTCATAACAGGGGTAAGTATCTCCACATCATAGTCCTCGATATAACAGTGGTAAGTATCCCCACACAAAAATCCTTAATATAACAGTGGTAAGTATCCCCACACCAAAATCCTCGATATAACAGTGGTAAGTATCCCCACACCAAAATCCTCGATATAACAGTGGTAAGTATCCCCACACAAAAAATTCTCGATATAACAGTGGTAAGTATCCCCACACAAAAATCCGATATAACAGTGGTAAGTATCCCCACACAAAAATCCTTGATATAACAGTGGTAAGTATCCCCACACAAAAATCCTCGATATAACAGTGGTAAGTATCCCCACACAAAAATCCTCGATATAACAGTGGTAAGTATCCCCACACCATATAGCCCTTGATGTAATAGTGGTAAGTATCCACACACAAAAATCCTCGATATAACAGTGGTAAGTATCCCCCCACAAAAATCCTCGATATAACAGTGGTAAGTATCCCCCCACAAAAATCCTCGATATAACAGTGGTAAGTATCCCCACACCATAGTCCTCAATGTAATAGTGGTAAGTATCCACACACAAAAATCCTTGATAAAACAGTGGTATCCCCACACAAAAATCCTCTATATAACAGTGGTAGTATCCCCACACCATAGTCCTTGATGTAATAGTGGTATCCCCACACAAAAATCCTTGATATAACAGTGGAATCCCAACACAAAAATCCTTGATATAACAGTGGTATCCCAACACAAAAATCCTTAATATAACAGTGGCAAGTATCTCCACACCAAAATCCTTGATTTAACAGTGGTAAGTATCCGCACACCATAATCCTCGATATAACAGCACTTGGGCCTATTTCATAGGTAGATGCAGTTTGAGTATGTTATATTTAAATTGCTCTAAATCAGTTATAGTGATATACACAAACATGGCAGCTCTTGGCTATATGTAGTAATGAATTTTGTAATTTTTTAGCCATCTTGAATGGTTTCTTGATTTGATTATCAAATTGTTGAAAGTTATTCATAATGGTTTCAATTAATATATTGATTACTAAAGCATTGACATATGGGTAAGAGCAGAAATAATGGCACCGTAAGGTTTTCAATGGCTGATGTGAAAATAGGATAGACCAGCTTACAATGTTGTTTTCCTACGTGTAATAATTTTTGCTACGTGCAAAAAAAATTGATGCCACAGCTGCCATAATTTTATTATTGTGGCCAATTTTCACCTCAAAAAGGTGAGGAGTGTCAGACCTTAAGTGTGACATGAATTTAGTACTTGTTTTTAAACAGGCACCATAAAAATTATACAAATTGTTAGAAATCATTGTGTGTGATTTTATGGCATTTAGTGGAGTATCTGCTATTATTTTTTTTTTAATTAGTGATGACAAAAACAACAGTGTAGGAATTACGATCCCTGGAAGACAACAGGGTGTGAAACAAGAAAAATTTCAGAAAATGTATGTATCTTCATATATAGTAAGCCATAGTAATTAAAGGGGAACAGCTTTGATTTTGTTCTGGTTTTCCTTGAACTATTGGACAAAATAAACCACAATGAAAATTGTCTGTTATTACAACTTCAATTACATGTAGGGTGGGTCAAGGTCAGCAAACCTTGGATATCAGTAGTGTCACACAAAGTGTAAACAGGTTTGTGTTCCACACATATACATATACATATATATATATATATATATATATATATATAAACCTAACACACATACACACACTTTTGTCCAGCTCTTTCTTTCTGTTGCCTTGATGAAGCCCTATGGGTGAAAAGCTTCAGCTAATTAAATTTGTGATACATCACTGCTACGTTTCGTAATAATATGATATTTTTATTTATGCCTTATAAGAGCCCTGTGCAAGGTTTTAATTAAAAGAAAAAGTAACTGCGCTAGCCCACCCATGTGAGTAGGATGAAGAAAAAGCCTGCATGTCAGGAGTGTCACACAAAATGAAATACCCAGAACAATTTAAATACTATCAAAATTCTGTCATTTTCACATCATTTTTTACATACCCAACTTTAGCACTGAAATGTTTAGTGAAAAATAAGCATGGCTGCTTTTTTGTGAGGGAAAGTAGTAAAAAAAATCCACAAAATTTCCAAGATTTATAATTTACCTAAGTACCAATTATTTTGGCATTTTTTATTTTAGTTTGGATGAGTATTAAATAGAATATGTAAAATATACCATGGAAAAATCATCACTCTGAAAATGACACCATGACAAAAGATATATTGTTAGCAGTGATCTTGTGTGACACTCCTGACATCTAAATTGCCTGATACACATCCTCATTGTGCCACATGCATCCCAAATCCAAAAAAGTTTGCAACATTTTGCCCAGGGCCCACCCTGCAGACAGTGCTGGCCTACTTGCATAGAAGATTGGGGTCAATTAGAGCTGAATAGGGTATGGCCAAATTAGTCATTTAAGATGTAAATCTATTTGAGGATAAAGGTCATTTGCATTTCTTGTTCAAAATAAAATTAATGTACAGGTTTTTCATATCATATTGGACTGTATTGTTTAATCTAAGTAGGTGGGACATTATTTCTGGAAACAAAATCAAATTCAAAGTGAAAGGAGCAATTTTATTTTGTCAAACTTTCTTGAAGCAAAATACGGACAGGAGTGTCACATTATTTACCATTCAGTTGAACCTTAAAAACGCCTGGTTTTCTTGCTTTTGACAGTTGTTCAAGGCAAATTTGATGTTAGAGCATCAAGAAGATGCTAACATAATCCTCACAAGAATTATATAATGAGAAGTTGCTTCCAAATTAGTTATTTAAGATGTCAATCTATTTTGACGACAAAGGTCGTTTGCATTTTTTGTTCAAGGTAAAACGAATGTACAGGTTTTTCATATTATATTAGACTATTATTTTATCCAAGTAGATTGGGGCATTATTTCTTGAAATAAAATCAAATTCAGAGTGAAAAGAGGGATTTTATTTTGTCAAACTTGAAGCAAAATACGGTCAGGAGTGTCACACAAATCTATTAAAAACCATCCATTTTATGAATTTGGACATTTTATGGAGACAAAAAATCAATGCAAGATGAGGCAATATATATGAACTTATCAACCTGAATAGAGGGATAATGGTGTTGTTTCCTTTAATTTGTGGTAACTTTTGTTCCTCAGTTTCACAATTTTAGATTTGGCCCAATCACTAATAGCCTCGTCCCCAGAAGCTCCAGATTTTACTGGAAGTGGTCAACATTTTGGTATCACAAGAAAGCTACTATTTTTCTCATTTACTCTGAAATCTTAGAGCCAAAGGATGTTTGGTTTGGAAGTTATGAGCGAAAATGTGCCCCATTTTTGTCGACCCCATAGTACTCTATGGGCTTACAAAATCACGTTTTTAGCTCTCGCATCAAAAGGGATTGAAATATTCTTTACTGTTCCCCAATAAGTGCATCCTCCACCTCAACCCACCCTCCTACCGCTCTTCCTCCACTGCTTCTTGGGTTGTAACCCTCTCCTCGAACCACCCACCCAGAACTTAAGGACCCTCTTAAACTGCCCCAAATCTTCCTCAACACACGCCCATACCAGCGTACACCATTTGCCTTTGCCAAACTGGTTTACTACAATAAACCACCACTTCCACCCCAACACTGCATCAAGGTCTTTCGCCTTCTTCCTACCATCAACTCACATCACACATTGCGCGCCATTTCTTGCTCTACAGGGTGTCCCCAAATTATTAGTAAAACCCATCGATACCAAAAGGTTTTATTTTTTTCCATAGAAAATCAATAACATTGGTAAGCTGGTAACCTTTCATAAGATTTTGAATCGTGAAAATCGGACTAACCAAAGTGCAAATACACTCAATTGTGTTTAGGTGCTGATTTCAATCCGTTGGGGCTAAGTGAAAAAAATGTAGTGTACTTTTACCCTCTGCCTTGCAAGCTTTTTTATTACAACATGCTTTAGTCCCTTTGGGAATTCGTTATTAAATTAACCACTCCAAAACGTGTATTGTGGGTACCAATAGAGAGCTGTGGTCCTCTCCTTTTTTCCTTCGATACCAAAAATGAGTACTAATATGCCCGGTACGACGTCCAAAATGAATGTCAACCTCGCTCAGACAAGTAAAGCTTCAGTGGTTGCCAAACATGGAAAAAAATTAATACTTTTGCCCTCCCAAGCGTTACCTTCGACCCTTACCTTAAAAGTTCTTCTTCCATTTTCCAAAACTATCCTTGCTATTTCCGCTCCATGTCACCTCATCAAAACCAAAAGTCCGCAATAAATCCCCCCCCCCCTCACTTCATTGAACTTCTCTGCATTCTCGTAACACAGCAAACATAATTGCAACAAGGCGAACTCGTATTTACGCGATCGTAAAATATGTCCCCGCCGAATGTTGCGATCACTAACATGTGATAAATGCAACTTCATCACTCCACCCCCCCCTCCCCATACCCCACAACAAACCGCACCCTCATCCCCACCACCCCCCGCAACAGACACCCCCTCCCTCCTTAACACGACAAACAACACCCTCAACAACTCTCCACCCTCATCCCCACCCCCACGTCCCGCAACCCCCCCTCCCCTCCTTCCCCACCAGCCTCACACCGCCCCCACCCCGACCCCCCCATCCCCGGTATCCCTCCTGCCCCCCTTTTCCCCACACCGTCTCACTTCCCCTCCCCCACCCCCCCTCCAATCCTCCGCTTAAACCCGAAGCCCCCCCCCCGGTGTCCACCTATACCCTCAGATCCACCACCGTGGCTGGTTGGCTCCCCCAGCGCCCTCCCTATCCGTGCCCCCGCCACGCCTCCCCCCCGGACCACTATAGAGAAGAAACTTGCTCAGTCCCTCCCCCTCCCCCCCCAGCCCCTCTCCCCTCCCCCCCCGAAGTCCCCTCTTCTCCCCCCCCCCTTGCCGCCGCGTCCCCCAGCGCGCCTCCCCGCCCCCTGAGCATCAATATGGGGAGGGCGGCACCAAGGGAGGGGAGAAGCCCAACTCCTGCACTCCCCCCCCCCCTGTCGGCGCCCCCCGCCCCACGCCTCCCTACACGCCCGCCGCCCCCCCCCCCCACCGCCCCCCCCCCCCCGTCCCTCCCGGCACCCGAGACCTCCCACCCACCCTCCCTTCCCCTCCCCCCCCGCCAGGCGACCCCACTCCGCGACCACCCCCCTACGCCTTCCCTCCGCCGCGCCGAACACCCCTCCCGCACCCCCTCTCCCCTCGCCGCCCGGACGCCCATACCCCCAGGCCACCCCGCCTCTAGCCTCCCTCCCACCGCCCCACTTCCGCCCTCCCCCTCCCGTCGCCCCTCCACCCGCCGACTCCGGGTCCGCTCGCCAGCAGACCTGACGCCTCACCCCGACGGGACCACCGGCCCCCGCCCAGGTCGACCCACCCAATCCCTCTTTCCCCCCCGCGAGGTCAGCCCCCCCGAGGGTGGCCCAGTCACGCCCCAAGCCCCGATCCTCGACGTCCCACCCCCCCCTTCCCCCCCCCGTGATCGTGCTCCCAGTCTCCCCTCCGTCCACTGTCCGTCCCCCCCCGCTCGCTCCGCCCCTCCCCCCCCTCCCCCTCCCCACCCCAGCCGGAGGTCCCCCCTTGACCCTCACCCGCCCGGAACCCCCCCCTTACGCCTCGTCCGCCCCCTCGCTCCCCCCCCTCCGCCCCCCTCAACCCCCACTCCTCCCTCCTCCCACCCCTCGCGCCACCACTTAGCCGCAGTGTCCCCCCGTTCCCCCACGAATGCCCATTGGGCCGCGTCAACTCCTCTTCTGCCTCATTCTATCATGCAGCGCAGGAATTTTGCCTATCCGATGTAACGTTTCAGAGATAACAAGCATTATGCATATTTATATAGCTCATTTTGCAATACCTAAGAAGCCGCATATATCCACATACTTCGATGGGCAACACGAATGTTGGCCCCATGTATATGCGATATTTCAAGCACAGGAATGTTGAGTTATCCAATGTACAGTTTCAAAAAGTATAGCAATTACGCTGTTAATTTGCATATTAATTTAAGCTCATTTTTGCATATCAATTTTGCCCCCGAAATATGCCCAAATCTCTAATCAGTCAAGAACTCTTCTTCACTCTCAAGCCCACTATCCTTCATCCATCCACCAACCAAATTAACAATCATTATACGCCTTCCAGACCTCCAGAAAACTTGTACACAGGCCTTGCAGGACAATTCTCGATAAATTATGCAAATTAGATACTTTAATTAGCATATTATACGGCCACAATCACTCTGTCGGAACCTCATCACCCGCTTCTGTCCACCAAGTTACATCTTGTCCGCCCTTACGAACTCCATATAATGGAGACGAGGCATGGGTTAACATTTTTGTCCAAAGACGGACGAACGGACAAAAACGGACTAACGGACGGGCCGGACGCTGTCTCTTTTATATTACCCGTTCCTAACTCGTTCGGCGGGGACAATTCAATGGCGAAAGTACCGAACCTTGATGCACACCCACCTTCCAAACCTCAAAACTCGTCATACACCTTTGACCCACTCAATTTCTAATATTTCGATATAAATGGAATTAATTATTTCCCACACCGGAATTCATCTCTGTAATCAATGCCTGCACAAGTCACCTTCAAAACTAGATTTTCGATGTAAGTAACAGTGATAAGCATCCCACAACAGGGTTTAGCAGCCTTACTAATCTCATGAGTACAGTATCACATAATGCACTTATTCTTTAAAAGGCTGCTGAATTCTGAGTCGGTCCGAAAGGCAAATTTGTGGGTACAAATGTACCTACCCCATAAATTGGGCTCAATACCGTGATGAGTATCCCCAGAAAAGTGTTCTCTCAAGTTGAAGGGAAAGGTATCAGTCTTATTTATAAACAGACAACAAACCCCCCCCCCCCCCATATTAAAGCTGTTTACCTACAAGTGCTTCTCCACAAAAATAAGCCTTGTACCAGTGTGTTCCAAAAAAATGCAACATTTGGTGCCAGCCACGATAAGCCTTGAACAAAAGCACATGACTTTGTGTTCATTGTTGTGAGGTAAGATAGGATTGTTAGCTAATGTCCTGGCCTGAAAAGTTCACAGGTAGAGTCAATATTTTATAAGATCTTACCCCAGAAATCAAGTAACCTGCAGGACCCATTTTACCAAATTGGCACTGTACTTTTTGTGTGCAGAACCACCAATATGAATCTTAAGTCCCAACCACCATTTTACCATTTTATTTTAAATGACAGTTGCTACAACAAATATTAATATATGAATGTTTACATTGGTATAACAGCTAATAAATTAGGGGTTCATTCATAGTATTTTGGGTATGAACGATTGTTTATGCCCGAGGGCTTGCCCGAGGGCATAAACAACGTTCATACCCAAAATACTATGAATGAACCCCGTTCATGTATACCGTACTTTTTTACTAACTATTGCTCACAAAATTAAATCATTACATATCAAATTCAGTCTGAAATTGCATGATTTTTGACCACTTTCGGCGTTCGTCACGGCAGCCATGTATAAACAGGTATTTACACACGGTCACGTGACGCGTATTGACCAATCGCGTACGCCGATACATACGAGGTATACATGAATGTGCATTTAAACACTTTTAAGATAGAAGTATGCTCAACAAACACCTTACATTGCACAAATTGGACAGCATTGGACTAGAACTAATCAATCATCATAGATTTGGAACAGCACACAACCCAAAATTGAATGACAGCATGAATATACTAAAATTGTTATTGAGTTTGTGTTGAAAACATGTTTTACATTCATAAAGTTCAGAATGTAACAAGCAAGTTGCGATTTATCATTTTAGGTAACGTGGAGCTTCTTGATGACTTAGTCATGGTTTTGAAATGTATTTTATCACCAAATATGTTTTATCATTTTCAGTTTAATAGAAATTATGTAAATGCAGTTATTTGACCCAGTAGAAGTTATTCTGCAAAAAAAGTTGGGCAATTTAACCTCTATCGCTATGAAATTTTCAGGGATTAGCTAACACTCCCTTCTTACCTTAAAACAAATAGTCATATGCTTTTGTTCAAAAGTTATTGCGACTGGCGCAAAGTGTTGCGTTTTTATTGGGACACGATGTAGGTAAACTGTATACTAGAGTGAGGGCCTGATGTTTTGATATACAGACATACATGTAGAACAAAAGATAGGCAATAACAAAGGAAGTATGGAAGGGATTGGGAGAGAAAGCTGAAAATAAAATAGAAGTTAATGAACAAAGACGTGTGACGATAACCAAGAAATAAGTGGGGAACGGAGAAGTGGATGACAGATGAGTGATGGGCAAAGGGACTGGGAGAGCCTGCTGAAAATAGAAAAATGCAAGTTAATGAACAAGGGGATGTGTGGAAATCACCAGGAGATCAGCGGGGCATGGTCTGGGTAAAGCTTAAAGAGAACAACGAGATAATGAGCAGCTATGGATGGAATTCATGATAATCAAAGGATGGGGCAAAAGAAGACCTAAAAAATGTACACTACAACAGAAACCTGAAATAAAATAAAAAAGGGGGTTAAATAACAAAATTAAAGGGAATAAAAAAACAAGAACATATGAAAACATGGTGGTAGGGTAAATAAAGCAAATGTAATAATCAGAAAAATAAATACAAAAAAAAAATCATACCCTAAATCACAAAAGGGGAATAGTGAAATAATAAACATGGTGAAAATATATAGTGAGATACCTGAAAAGGAGAAGCTGAATAAATTCAGGTTACATAAGTGTAAAGAAGAAACCTAGTCATTCCCTTCCTGGATGTTGAGACCGTGGGGTTGGATGGTGCATAGTCGCTTCATCCAAACCTTTTCTCTGCTGAGGCAGACAGTGTCGGGCCGGTTGCCAAGAGATTCGACACCCTGTAAGATCATATCAAAAATAGTATGGTTAGGTTGAAGTGCTGGCCCACCGGTGTTTCCAACTTGTTGGTGTTGACTGTGGACCTATGGCCATAGAAGCATCTCTTCAGAGGTGCCTAGTTTCCCCAACATACTGGACTCCACACACTCTGCAAGAAATAAGATAAATAGCATTAGAAGTAGTACAGGTGATGTCGCCTCTGGACTTGTAGTTAGTACCAGTGGCATGACTGGTGAATGAGTCGGTGTCCCCTATGTGATCCTTACAGATGACACATCTCGAACCTGTGCACTTGAAAGTACCCTGCTGTGTAGGAGAAGTATCAGTTAGTGGGGGACTGAAGCTTTCACAATCATGTCACATAAGTTGTGGGGACGCCTGTAGGCCAAGATGGGAGTGTCAGGAACAGTACGGTGAAGGTGATCTGAAGTGTGGAGAAAGTGATGGTTAGTGTTAGCAATACAGTGCAAGGGAGGACGACTGGGATGAAATGTAACCACAATGGGGAGTTTGGACATAGTATTCTGGTTCCTGGGTTTAAGAGTTGTAGTCCTGGGTAGTGAGTAGGCTCTCTAGATGGCTTGTTGAACTCTGCTGGAGCTGCATCCTATGGCCACTAGGTGTTTCTTCAAATTCTGTGAATGGTATAGCAATCAAGATTCATTAGAACATATGCACCAAAGGCGTAGAGCCTGACTGTAAGCAATGCCATAATGCCAGTCTTACAGTAGCGGGGGTGGCGCTGGAAACAAGACAGCCACAGATTATCTACATGCTACTCTAATTGGCATTGGGTAAATTCACTTTAAGTATGCACAAGCTGCCTTCTGTTTCTTTTCCAGATTGATACGCTTCTGTTTATTCCAAAGATGAATAAAAATTGCAAATAAAACATAAAGTGTGTCTGGCTCATATACTTTCCACTGTACTTTATTTTCTGTATGTAAGAATTATACTGTTCACAAATTGAACTGTTTATACCAATGTCGAGTGCAGGAATACGCTTTGAGGAATAAACAAATGGACATTTGTGAGAAAAACCATGAAAAATATCATGAAAAAAACGGCATTCTCGCCAGAAATTTGGTTCTCTGTTTAAAGAATACTCCTCCAGTTGGCAGCTGAAATCATAAAACACTTCTGAGGGAGGTCTTTCCATGTATAAAAAGGCAGAAGAAAATGGGTCTTTCCGTCCTTCACTCCCTGGTATGATGTGGCATCCATAGCAATGTCCATGCAGGGGACAAAACCAAAGAAATAAATAGGATGATCCTCCACTTGTAGCATTTATCACCCTCTTATGACATGTTGTCTGGACCTCTTTACTGTTGCAGTTGTATTTCGGCATATCACGTATCCTCCCACCATGTTCGGTGAAGTAATATGCACGACCTTGTTGTGGAGGGTTGTACGATTCCAGTACTACAGATGCATGAGGATAGTCAGGATCATTTTGGTGAATCCTATAAATTTGTTCTACAATGAACTGTACAAATGGAATTATGTCATTAGTCTGAGACTTGTTTATTGCTGTATATAATAAAGTAAAAATTTCAGGAATTTGAAGATTCAATGAAGATGACATTAGACTTTCAGGGTTTTGCAGCACATCAGCTAATTGGGGAAGAAAACGGTAGTTTATTAGCGATGACAATGGACAGTTTGATGACAGAAATTTCATTACAGGATGTAAAGCTTGCAAGACAGCTGGATCATATTCATTGTTGACGAAACCTCTCATGGCAGGTTTACACTGTTCAGGAGTACACGATAGAAGATGCTGTTTTCTGTCCTCGATACTCCTTTCTCTGCTATCCTCTTGTGACTTTGATCTACCATCTTTTCTTGATACAAAAAACAGCAAATCCTGCTGAGCAAGGATAATGGACTGTTTAGTATTTGAAGCAGCAGTCTTTGGATAGGAAAAAAACTGACGTTCAGTTCTACTATGTGATTGTGGTACAACATTTTCACGTGTTGAATTTTCAACAGGGGTAGCTGTTACATTCCTCAATTCAATACCAATGTTTGTCCCATCACAAGCTAATATTTTAGGGTTTGTACCACAAACAGAACAAGGTTGACGAAAATCTATTCTGAAATTAGACATCCATGAAAAAATAAAATCAGTGAATGTTTGTCTGCTCATAAAGTGAACTGAAGGAGGATAATGACTTGATTTAATGTCACAATATCCTGTCAATGTAGCTGTAGTCTTTGTCACATGAGAAATAAAATCCCACCCAATTTCATCACCAGCTGCAGTATGTCTTGACAAAATGTGTAAAGCATCCTGCTCGCCTGAATATAATACAACACATTCAGGGTTTTCATCCAAACAATAACGATCACATATCCAAACTTTAAGTACATCAAACTCTGTATACACTGAAGTAGGCGCACTGTACCTTTTTTTCAAAATGCCATCAGGATGTTCATCATTGAAGTATTCTTACCGCACTGACACAGCTTATCTCTATCAAGAGTGGGTGCATATGTATGAGGAGAATTATCGTTATTGTCGATGGCCAGTTTCCTTCTAGTGTTTTTGCACTGAAGCAAGTGCCTGTCATTTTCTTCCCTAGGCTTATGCTTACTAACACTTATTTTACCAAAATCCCATAGTCCAGTACTAACATCAAAGGGATCAATGGTGTCAGAATGGGGAATGTCAAATGAATCATGTGCTGAATCAGCTGAATTCTCACCATCAGGATTATCACTGTAATTTTCAACAAGAGGTGCCCACAATGCCCTGTTATCATTTACATATAAAAGGTGTTCACAGTTTGTAGCATCACTGATGTCTTTGATTTCCTGGTGTGACCACGAGATGCTAGGCATCTTCCATTCTGACAAGAAAAAAAATTACTATTGAGATGAACCATTGCACATGATTTCAAATCACGGGAAAGGACAGAGAATCTATGGGAATGACTGTCTTTGTCCAAAACGTACAACTGGGTCATTTAAACTTTCCTTTGATCTAAAAATCTTCAAACCAAGATGTGTGTGAGGGATACCACCATTATCAGAAAAAAGCAAAGGGTACATTGGATCTACATAATCTTTCATAAAACGAACATGGCAACACTGACTGGCAATATCCATTCCACTCAGCACATTGTGCATTTGACAATTGCAAAAATAAAACAAGTCACCTTGTACACATTTCCACCTCCAAACATGGACAAATTTGTTCTTACAAAATGTTCCTCTATCAAGATCTACATCATTCATTGTTAAAATATCCAAATCTTGGGAATGAACCCTCCAATGCAGGACACCAGTATCTGAAATTAAGTTTTCAACATACGCATTATATGGCGTGGACTCAACTGGTGTAGACTCAATACTAGGTGGTGATACAACATGCTGATCAAGAGGGGTATTTTCTATATCATCAGGTTCAGAAGGTTGTGGTTTTTCTCGGTATTCACCGATTCTAGTACCTTCGTAGTTTTGCTTGCAGTGCGTGGTTGAGAGGCACCCTTTGTTACAGTTTTGCCATTTGCTGCCACTAGAGGGCAAGGACTTCACCATCGCTCTGTTCCAAACGAAAAAAAATACAAAAATTGTTTCGAACTGAGGTGGGAATATACTTAGATCTTCGTTGTCTTCACCTCACCTACAGAACGATACCTGTGACATATAATGATATCTACAAAATCCATCACGCTGATTGTTTGGGTGGAATCTTTGACAGGGAGTGATGATTAAGGGATTGTTCACGGATGGGAAGTGGTTTCTACCTGTCAACTGAAATCATCAACATGCTGATCAAAGGTCTTGAAGGGGAAGGGGTTTACCATGCCACCAGAGGTTGACTTGGACAATTTCTAAGATTACTGTACAATCCAGAAGCAAAATAAAAATCATTAGTATTGGACACGCAATCTCACCTCTGTCTTCTTCAAGAAGATAAACAGGCCAACATGTTTTATTGTGGGTGGAGTGTTGCAGGGGGGGTGGGAGGGACAGGGTGACTGCCATCTTGTTAACAGCGTTCTGGTGTATAGAATAGTCTGTTCCACCCCTTCCGTATGTTCATGGTATTCTCGGCACCTGAAGTAACAAAAAGGAACACAACTTTTTATTTGAGCTTCGACTTGTGAATTAAATAAACTTAGTGATGCCAATGAAACGATATTAGTCAGCACTGGGATGGGCAAGATTAGGACATTCATGCAAGATGAACAATTTTATCGAACACCTATCTGTGATTACTTACTCAACAAGTCTTCCTACTCCTCATTGTTAAATGTGATGACACAAGACATTCTACAGAATGGATTTCATCAAACAGTAACCAGATGTGGGGTGTGCCCTAAAGTTATCAGATACCACCGCCCATTCTTATAGATTTGGGCACCACCATAATCGCTATAATGTAAGGCATCATTTGATATGTATGAAGGTACACAAGTGTTTTGTGTTAGTTGCATTTATTAACGCAGTTTAAAAACAAAACACCTAGGCAATGATGCCACATGCTATCAATCTGGCGTAAACAGCTTTCTTAAAGCAAATTGAATGAGTTGTTCATTGGAAATATTTTGTGCATTAGGGATGTAGCAATTCTTAGAGGGTATTTTCTCCATTGAAAATCAGCCGATTAGACAATAGAACATTGGAGAATGCAACACTGTTAATCTACGTGACACATTTTATTTGTGTATTCCATCAGTGAAGAAGCGAGAGTAGCTTGCTCAATAATGGATTTGATTCTCCTCTATAAATTCTATGGATTCAATGAACAATCTACTCTGCCTCTATCACACCATTTACGTGTAGTCTTGGCAAACAGCGCCGCCCATTGTTGAATATTGGCAAACCTTGGCAAATCTTCAATGCGCTTGGGAGTTATCAACAGCATCATAATCGGTTGAGCGTACGGCGGTCCGGTAATTAAGTACGTATATCCTGTTTCTAAAATTGAAAGCGTTTAAATTGAAAAACAGCGTTGAACCACATCATTATCTGCTGAGCGTACGGCGGTCCGGATAGTACGTAATCTGTTTCTTAAATTGAAAAGGCGTAAATTGAAAGCAACGTTTGAAAATTCTCAAGACTGAAAATAATACCGAAAAGGCATCGTGGGAAAAGGGATGCGGGCCGAGTAACGATTGCGTGTTCACTTTTACGTGTTTGCGAGCCCCGAAGTGAAGTACCCAACAAACGTTCAATTTTCTCACTAGGTTCTATAGGTTCAGGACCCAATTACGATTACATATGAAAACACAAAAACATGTAACGGACCCTATGATTGCAAAAAATCTCCATAGAAACCACTTCAGATTCCGGAGATGTATATTTGAGATTTGGTATTTGCATTCTTGATTCGGTATGACGGACTGATAATGCTAATGCTCTCGGTGACGTTATAATGTAGATCTTTCGCGTCTGTGACCAGACTACCAATTTATGGGGACCGCCGTCAGTAGCAGTATTTACCGTACGAGAGCAGTTTTTGTACATTGCGGTACACGGCATGATTGCGCCAAATACTTGTCCTATCGTAACCCAGTACGCACCAAAATATTCCTAACCAAATTGTCTACTGTTCTAGTTAGACTGACTAGTTTATTAATATAGGTGTTCTTTTTGGAAAAAGACGAAAAAAACATGAAAAAAATACGACCATACAAGTAATTTTCAGACCTTTTCAGCTGGCTCAATTTCTCTCGATTGCTGATTGTGCAAGTCATGCCACATGCCAGGGCAGAGCTTACAAAACTAGGAGCTAAGGGGTCTTTTTTCAGGAACCCATTTTACAACATCAGACCCCCCTCGACCACCTGATCATTGATACGCGACTACCGCACAAAGGTACCGCAAAAACCGTTGTTTTTTATTCCTTGTGCAAGCTAATCGCAGAGCCTTTAACACAGCGTTTGGCTGATAGGGAGTCCCATGAAGTTAGCGCATGTCTAAGAAGAGCCGACCAATTAGAGATGCGGAATACGGGAATAGGTGGGCGCTTGTGTCCCAGGCAGTAGAGGATGCTATGCGAGCGTAAATGTGTGCTATGTTTAAATTGCTCATCCAGAAAACCATCGCTGTACAAGCTGCATGTCAAGATGTGTGTTGTATCATGTCGACATTCAGAGATTCTGCAATGTGAAATGAAAGGCTGCCACTATTCGTAGGATCGATCTACAATTTTTACTTTGCAAACACAAATTTGTCCTTTAAATAGTTTTGTTTTGATTAAAAACAGCTCTGTACAACATGGCTAGATGGCTAGTGTATACATAAAGTACCATAGTATGTTTCTAAATAATGATGTTTTAATCACCATTTGCTATTGTCGACAATAAATTTGACTGAGTGTGCAAACACTTGTATGGCTATTTCTTTAAAGTTCATCTTACCTTATATCCTGTTTTCAATTTTCTGACCCTGTTCATTTCAACGCTCACCACACATATGTATGAGAGAGAGAGAGAGAGAGAAAGAGGAGAGAGGGAGCGAGATGAGGAGCGGAGAGAGAGAGAAAACACAAACACACCAGATTCGAATGGTGTAATTGTTAATTTAGCACGCTGGTATTTGAAATCTTTATCATTTAAATTACTTGGGCTATGTGTCACTCTTGATCTGTTGGTTTCATTTGGTTTCACAAAGCCAACAGTTCTGCTGGATGGAATCATGCATAGAAGCCCTATTTCTACTTTTAGTAATATTAAACAGTAAATTGCATCAAGACCTTCTTCAAACATACAAACCTACTGACACTTGGACATAGGAAGTAAAGTAAAGACATTTTGATCATGGTTTCAGTTTTATTCCCATGCCACAGTTAGCATCAGTTCCTTAAAATGACATAAACTTTATTAAAATTCAAAGTCAATGGATCTCAATAGTGTTTAAACATCAGCTTAAATGTTGCGTTCGTTGTTATTTTAAATCTCTGAAGGTCACTTAAGGTATAACTTTTGATTCCTGGATAGATGACTTCAAAAAAAGCATAAAAACTTCTGGTCTCTGAAGCTGATAAATATGACAAATAATTTAAATAATTGAATGGTAAAACAATGCTGTAAGGAAAATATTGGAACACCAGTGAGCTCCTTGATCTAGTCTTCTTTTCACATCTTCAGGGGTTAATACCCGACATGTCACAAGATTGTGACATGTCCAGGTAAATGTTGGGTTAACCCCTGAAGAAGCCCAAAACTCAAAAACGGCTGTAAAACCTGAAATTAAACAAAAACAAAAAAACATTGACAAATTATTCAATTTAGTGTGTTAGTGCCATGAGTTAAAAATATTGTGTTCTAGAGTTAACGCCATAAGATAAAACTGAAAATTAAACTCCTCTGAAAATTTTCCACTGTAAGGAAATTTTTGTAATTTGTAATTTTACTTGAACAAACATATTCCTAGGGCCAACCTTTATATAGTCTTTTGTCATGCCTCAGCTGGGGTGTTTGACCCCACTCTCAAAACCTCAACCTCCCAATGTAGCCACCACTGAATGCATGCAAATCATCATGCAAGTTTTCCATTTTTGTTTTGGTTTTTAATCAACAATTCAGGGGTTCTCAATAGGTGGCCTCGGGCCAAATTCAGCCCGTCAACCACTGAATTTTGGCCCTGGACTTGCACTAAATATAAAGGGAAACTTTCACACTTTAAAATCTGGGCCATTTGCAAGGAAAGGATTTCGTTATTCAAGTAGGGAAATTTCTATGCGTTATAAAAAAAATTCTAGATAGGATAAAATAAAAATGATTCTCAATAAGGGATATAACCAAGGAACACATTTTAAAAATATCATTATGTGGCTCTCAGCTTGCGCACTCGGCTACATTCAAATATATAAAACTGGCTCCTCCAACCTATTTCAACTCAACCTCACATGACTTTTGACCTTGGAACATGACACTTACCTTGTCAAAATATGAGGGATCCCATGTTGCAAATATGAGACGAATGAGGTGAATTAAAAAAAAAAACTTAGTGACACACACACACCACACCCCCCAAACACACACACACACACACACACACACACTCACAAATGGATTGCTAAGTGTCCTGCAAGCTATGCTGGCAGCCCACAAAAATAGGAACAGCAGTTAAGCATAGGTCAATCTGATTTATGTGGTCGAATATGAGCGCAACTAATGACATTTGACCTTTCCATCTATTAACCCCACAAAGACCACTCTTTTCAATGTACAAAAGCATAATCAGTAATATGAACTTGATCCATCACTGTATTAAAAAGTTACAATAAGGTGGTGAAAAGTGTCAACCAAAAAAGTGTATAAAATGTTTACCACACACAGGACTGAACGAACAAAACAAAATCAGGCCAACACGAGGTATTTCCAATTGAATAAGACAACCTAAAATAGTAATATTTCATATACTTGAGCTTTCCTAAGGGATAAGTAACCCCATGCCAATGAGTGGCATGTGGTAAGCAATTTCAAGGGGGGGGAAACTGCTGTGTCCTCGGATGCATGAAAAACACATTCTAGTAAGTTACAATTGAGTGAGGTGCTGATGGAGGTGTGGGGTGTAGGGACAATGGTGCAGCCAGACGAATTACCAGGGGGTGGGGGGAACAAAGGGGAAATTTGAATAAAGAAAAACAGTTTACAAAAAAATACAGCAAGTAAACTTGGAGACCCCCCCAACCCGGCAAGATGGCAATTAAACAAGTTGGTTCGTGGGCAGTCGCAGGACATCAAAATTCAATAAAGTATTCTCATAGAATAATATAGAAATTAGAAGTTTCTGAAAAATGAAAGCATAAGCACAGCGGACAGATCTCAAGGTGACCTTTGCCCTTGGTCCATGACCTTTGACATGATACACATTGCACCTTAACCCCAAGTCTGGTTTAAATCAGATACTTGCGAAAGAACACGAAATACGAAGACCAAATCAAAACCTAACCAAACTGGAACACGCAATAAAGCACACACACAAACAACCACACGCGGAAGACATGCACACCCTGCCATATCCCCTTCTACTTTTAAAGCCGGGGATAAAAATGGGCTAAGAGATTTGAAAATATGCCAAAGGTGACATTCTTGGAGCTAAGTTAGACTCCCTCCCTTATGCCAACTGGGGTATGGTTAGAACAGGTCCAACAGGATGGGTGGTGTTCTCTCTGCTGGTGTTCCATGCATTTAAAAAACTCATTCCATTACAAGTTAAAAATTGTAAGTAATGTAGAACAATGATGCTTAGTTTCAGCCGGCAACATACCTTGTCTCCTATTTGAAACCATGGAAGGGATGCACCCATGACTCTGTCAGACCATACGAAAATGCATCAATGATGCTATTCTCCAGAAAAATAGTAGACTTGTGCAGATCTCTGTGGCTGACAAGAGACATGGTTGCACTACTCTTCTTCCCTTATAAAAGGGCTGCATGCCCTCAGCACATTATGGTGCCTGAAAAAATAATTAGAAGATTTTTAGACAATAGTGCTAATTAAAACAGAACACAAGGTACAAATTTGTTTCACTTGCACATTCCACAATCAGAGCCTGATCCATGTTCAAATTTTGATTAATGCCACTATAAACGATTACACATGGCCGTAAAGGCTTGACCAAGATTGTTCCAAAATAAAATATTTTTAGTGAAGTTATTAAAATAGTCATTGGTACTAAAGATAGTCACCTGCTTATTCCAAAGTTAGAGATAAATTGGATTTTTCATTTTCATGCAGTTAACATTTATGCACAGTATAACAAGCTAACCATAGGATAGTGATTATCACAGTTTGCTTAATAAATCGATTACAATAGCCAGCGTGAAACCCAACAGCGAGCAAACATAAAATGCATTTGCCAATGTAATTTTTTTCATTGTGTTTCCCGTGCAAACATTGCCATGTCGACCTTTGCCAATGTTGGCTCAAAGTATACTACAAGCCAACATGAACAAGGCGACTCTATTTACGCGTGCGTAAAATATGTCCCCGATGAATGTCGCGATCACCAACATGTGATAAAAGCAACTACAACACCCAACCATCTCCAACATGTTGCAACACCCTCCCAAAACCCCCCGCAAAACCCCACCCCATCCCAACCGCCCCGCGGCATCCCCATGCCCGAATCACTTACCCCCTCCAAAAAACCACCCCAAACAGCCCGCAAACCATAACCCACAAAAAACCCAGGTAACCCACCAACACTCCCACCCCAAAACCCCGGCAAACAACCACCCACCCCAACACCCCGGCAACACCACCCCCCCAACACCATGCACCACCCATCCCCTCCGCAACACCCTGCACACCAACACCCCCACCATTCAGCACCCAACAACACCCACCCCACACCCCACAACACCCAACCAAACACCCCCACCCCCCTCCCCCAAACAACCACCCCCTCCCCAACACCCAACCCCGGCCCCAACACCCTGCAAACAACACCACCCGTCCCAACACCCCGCAATACCAATCCCCTGCAGCCAATACCATACCCTCCCCAACACACCCACAACACACACCCCCTGCCCAAACACCCCACAACACCCACCCCTTCCCAACACCCCACAAACAACCACCCTCCCAACACCCACCCCCTCCCCAATACCCCTCTCCAATACCCCACCCCTTCCCCACACCACACAACTCATTAATGGCATAGTGTCTCATGTTGCGACGGAATTTGCCTATCCGACAACAGTTTCAGAGATACAGCATATTCGCATATTTAATTAGCTCATTGCATACCTGAGCTGTCATACAATCACATACTTTTGAATTGCAAGAAGATTGTGCCCCCATGATAGGCTTTCATGCAGCGACAGAATTTTTGAAGTATTGATGTACCCCTCAAAAAGAAAGCAATTACACTGATTTTTGCTATTTAATTAGCTCATTTGATTACTTGCAATTTGAGCAATTTCAAGCAAATTAGCTAAGACCCTGAACATGTATTTGCTGGATTTTGCACCCCTAAACAAGTATTGGTAGCATAATTAAAAAAACGTAGTATCTTTCTCCATATACCCTAAACAAGTAATTGATGCATTAGTAACCCTTATGGCGACGAAAAAGAAAACCCTGGTTTTAGGGGAGCGGAACTTTCGAGTAGTGTCGGTCGGTTTGAATGTTTCTTTTTAAATTTTTTTTCTTTCTGGAGCTCAAAATTGGCCTAAAATCCTCCCCAAAAATCTGAAAAACATCAAGAGAAAATTTTTTACAAACAATTTTTTAAAAAAAAATTGCCAAAAATTTATAAATTTGGGTAAAAAAAAACAGGCTGATTTACAGGAGTTTTGGAAAAACACAAAAACAAAAAATCTGCAAAACTGAAAATTCAGGGTCGGTCGGCCCGTTAAAACAGGTTTTTTTTATTTTGTCGCCTTAAGTAAAAACCCAGAACCATATTCTTTAACCTTATGCTGGGCTAACTCCATGAAAATGTTGCATCTGCATGACAGTTACATTGATGCGGGGTGGGGGGGGGGGGGTTTTTTCAAAATTAGTACTTCCTGTAAAGTAGACTAATATAAAGACATATCGTGATTTGCTAAATCAGCAAATCGAAAGAATCATCAAAAATCAAGATTTTGCATGTAGTAAGAAGTCCAGGTATACTAACATACCCTGAAAATGATAAGACCAGGAAGCAACATAATGGGCAGAATACAGAGATTTTAGGTCATTACGTCCGACGGAAATTACTACACACGTACTTGAATGGAGAATCGTATCTTGGAACACTTGCCGTTTTCTTCCTTTTCTGTCAATTCTACCAGCTGAAAAAGGCTAACTAATGAGGATTCAACAGACTTATCTTACATTTGAAACTATGTCTACCAAATTTTCAAATTCTTTTCAAACATCATGATGTGTCTTTAAGCAGTCAGAAACTGCTTTCACTTTTGGGGTTCTATAATTTGTTTTATTTTTAGTGATTTGAAGTTGAGGAAACATGGAAACCAGTGTGAGTAGCCCAAATTTGCAGTAAAATCTTGATGGAATGTGTTATAGTGCAAAATCACCGAAGATATTTGTGGTTTAATGGCAGCTTTGTTACCTCTGCAACAATCCAAAATAAAAATTTAAAACAGTTATAATATCTTAATGGATACATACTGTAGGTTTCCGGTATGGGTTTGAAATGTCCCGTCAGTCACGCAAAAACATGAAAATGTTGGTTATTTTATATTAGCAGGGATATCTCATTCCAAGTTTAATCTATCTTCTTCTATTGGTTTTCAATAAAAACAAATAAAAAATTGTTCACTGATCTTTAGATTAAGAAATATTCATCTCAGAATGTGTCCCATCAGTCACGTTTTGGCCCTCTGTGTCGTCATAGGATTCACACCAGTAAAATACATTGAGAAACAGGCCCCACTGCAAATGAGGTGGTTTTTTTTTGGTGACCCTCACCTAAGTATACCCTAAAAACTAAAAAAAATTGCGAGACCTAATTTTTCAGGGACTGACTTTTAAAATAGGTGGTGCTCAGTAAAAAGCTCCCCTGGTCACATCAGGGGAGCTTTAAGGGGATCTTTGTCATGGCATATACCAGTGCTAACCATGGATAGAGCAGAATCCCAAGGGGAGCTTTAAATCGCTCTCCTACAAAGTGTTAAGGAGAGCTGTAGGGGAGCTATATATTGCTCTCACTCTCCTTAAAAGTCAATCCCTGATTTTTTTTTTTACTAATTGTTTTATGTATAATTTTAACAACAATTTGACAAAAATCGAATATATGAAAAAAACAGATAGTTTTTTCAAGAATCGTACTTTTCCAAAGAGTGATGGTACTTTTGTCCCGTCAGTCATGCTCACTTTTAAGTGCAACCGTACAGGTATTAAAAACATTTGGTTTCAATTGGTGTTTTTTTAATTGAAATAAGGGGCATGTTCTTTTGCTTTGGAATGTACCTTTTTGGGCTGTGCCATGCAGATTTTTTCTGCATGCTTTTGCGCTTTTGAAAAGAAAAGAGCTTTAAAAAATTTTCCGTCAGTCACGTGGAGTTCGACCACTAGTAGCATGACATCCGGTGCATGCTGATTTAAAGTGACAGGAGATTTTTTTAGGATACAAATTTCTCTCAAATTTCACAGGATCAATTGTAGACCACCTACCAAGGATGTTCAGAAGATTTATTGGACAAACAAGTACAAAAGAAAAATGCAAACCTTGTTTTGAACTGCATGACTATTTTCATAATGTGCCCATGACACCCCGTTGCTTTGACTTTCTGTCGTGCAACGACAGAAAATAACTAAATCATTCATATTAGTACATCAAAGGACAGAGTATTCGGCTTATTCACTTCAGGTGTGATCTAATACATTGGAAAGCATTCCAAATATGCAAAAAACCCGGGTTCGAAAAAAATTGGGGTGCTTCTTTTCTGGAAATCTCCTCATGTCTCTTTAAACAACAGGCAAGGGTCAGCGGTTTTAGACCGAGACCTTCAAAATTCACAACCTAACTTTGAGTTTTGTTCTATTACTCTGTTATTCATTCCAATTCGTATCTTTAACATTTGTTGGGAGGATGCAGCAATAGGAGAGCTGGGTATAGCCTCTGGATCAGGGTTTACATTTTCCATACCAGTGGTGTTATTTAGATCAGACAGGCATTACAGTGCATGGGTAAGGTTTTATTTGAACTAATCCGGGGGGGGGGGGGGGGAGGGGGGGGGGGAGGGAATCACATATGAAATGCATATGGGCGAGGGGGGCGACGCGGTAGGATTTATTTTTTGGGGGGCGGGGGGACTTCGAAAAAGTCGACTTTTTTTGTAAAAGTGACCTAACCCCATTAATTTAAAATGGTCCTTCTTTGGACTTTGTGAACACCATCCCAACATTTGCACTGTTCTTGGGGGGGGGGGTGCAATTTTGCAAAATTTACTTCCAAATGGCCAAATTCTCTCAAATGGCCAAACTTTCCAAATCCCCACTTTTTCAAGAAATGATATACCTTAATTAGGGAATAGCAAACTTGGGGGGGGGCGGTTAGGTTAGTACTTAGGTAATTTTATCAAGTTGTATTGTGAATTCCGTAAACTGTGCTGGTTGCATTCATAAATTGGTCGCAATATGGTGAGATATTACACTTGTCCCACAAATTTTATGTTCAAAGTAAAATATTGCAGGTTTTTATTACGAATGTTATGTATGACCAAAATGGTGTTGCACTTTGTTCTTTCTTTCACTGCAAATGAGTCCCATTTATTTGAGGGGGATTAATAGCGAAGTTACGTTTAAAATTTCCAAGTATGTAATGGGTGGAGCCGGGGGCAGGAGCAGTCGGTGGAGGAGCTGCCCATAGACTTGCCCCCCCCCCCCCCCCCCCCCCATTAAAAAATGGAAAATACACCAATTTCTGACCTTTGTCGCCTGAAAAAAGTATTTCAATAGTAAGGAAATAATTTCCTTTTTTCATAGCGTTGTTAAATACCTAAAGATGCCATCTTCTGGAGGGAAACAAAATGCATTTATTACAGGGGGAGTAAAATTATACAGGGTGAAAAAATTCCTTTTTGTGACAATGTTCTAAATCTAGTTGGGTCACATCGGGTAACATGTCTTAATCTTGTCCGTTGACAACGCTGAGACTGGTATTTTGCACTGGTTCAGTTTTAAAACACAAGAATATTTGATACGATAAGATAATATATACAGGTGGCTTCAATTTGTTAGGGTGGATGTTATTCATGGACCTTTTTTGTGTATTTAAAATTTATCTTCAGCGTGCATATCAGTCAAAATAAATGCTTTATTTGTACCTGTAGACATATTTTAGAAGTGTGAATATGTTGTTTAATGGATGTAGGACAAATTATGCGTTATACGTCATTGTAATTTGTAATATTAAAAAATTTTTGCTGTGTATATGAGCAGGACCCTATTTTAAAATGTGAGAAATACAGAGGATTGTTCCATTTTATCACCATATATGGCTTTTATCAATGCGGTTTTAGAAGAGACTTGCACTATATGGTCCTTTTTTAAGTTGGGCACCTAAAAAGGGTGGATTGGTTGCATTCTTAGTTCCAAAAAAACTTGTTTACATGCTGGTAGTTTGTTAATTTATATGAGAAGAGCTTGGTTTTGTATTATTTTTTTCCTTGGACATTGGCCTTTCCAATTTATGAAGCAAAAAAAAATATGATTTTAGTTTGTACTAATTACTGTAACTTGTTAAGCGTAAAAAGTCAGGGGTGGATCATGTGGCGGAGTAGCATGTGGCGGAGGAGCACCATGCTACAAATGGGTGCTAAGGACAAACCAAAGCATGCATTAGGTTCAAATATTATAGGCAGGTCTAGGTGTGATCATCTTTACGTCAGTAAACTAAAACGCTAGAAAACAACAAATGTTTGCAAAACTTTTTCAACAAATCTGAAAACGTGCCCTCGTGTCATTTGATCACAAAAAGGCAATTTTCACGAAAACGCTTGTCGAATTCTCTTTTAACTTTCATACATTGGATTGCTTTGCTGATTTTACATCTCGGACCACATCATCAATTTCATGAAAAATGTGATATTTTCAGTATCAGATATAGGGAGAATAGTAAGAAATTATCGCATTAATTTTGGACCCCCTGTATCTGTGTAATGGAAGTATTGTCCGATAAAAGTTGTAACGGCTTGGTGGCAATTTGTTAATGTATTAAACAAGTGCCAAAAACAATTGTTCCACTATGTTTAGGGGGTGACACCCATAAAACTGAATAACTTTTCTTACGTATTTGGCTGTTACCACCCTGTATATTTATGAGTCAACCCATATGATGAAGCCAATTGTATCAATTGTTTCTGAAATCTGCAGATATAGCTCTCAGAATATATGTACTTATATAGGGGTAAAAGTTACAGTATAAAACGTTATAGCACAACACCTGTAAAATCATGTAAGTGTGGACTAACAAAAAAAAATGCACATGCAAAGCAATTGGGTCCCAAAATAAAAAAAACATGACCATATTACTTTGCTGGCTAAACTGTTTTACTAATATTTTAGTAGTTCAAATTCCATAACATTAAGAACACTTGAGCCACCAGAAGTTTTGATCTTACAGGGTAATTTTATTATGATCACCCTGTATAGTCCAAAGTACCAAGGTATGGATTACATTATGTTTTGAAAGCAAACTGCTTCCATGTACCATGGACAGGAAATAATTTCACTCTGAAAAAAATAGTATGAAAATATTCTATAAAAAAATTACACTTTAAACTTTAATTTTGACCACCCGTATGTATTGAACTCTTTCTCCTTGCTGTTTGAAGGGCTGAGCAAACCTTTCTGAAACCAGGTTCTATGTGATCACATATCGTCAGAAAAAGAAACCACACAGTTTACCATGACAAGGACAAGACCACCCTGTATAACAGGTTGTTGTTAACTTAGCTGTTGGCAATATTGTAATATAAGCTTTCCAAAAAAGTGAAATTTTTGGGATAAAAAGTGTTAATTCAAGCTTGTTTTGTTTATTCTGCTGGTATATTGTGGTATATGATTGAGTTACTCCAATTTGGTTAGATATTGATTAATCTAACTACGATATATGCCACAATATACCACAATTTATAATTTGGGGTAGTTTGTGGTATGGATGTGCAAGTATGATGAAAGTTGTGGATATGTGATCTGTAGACTGTGGTAAGTCATCACAAATACAGCCTGCAGTGTGAGGGTTACATCCAGGATATACATGAATAACAAGCATATTTTCAGGTGAACTATCTAGGGAATTAGAAGGGCTTAGCCTTATTTAAAGGCGACTCAGAGATTTTGAAATAGAATAATTTGGAGTAGAAATTAAAAATCAATCATCTAGAAACTAAAGATAGTCACCTAAAATGTTCAATTCCAAAGTGAGTGAATCGGATTATCAGTTTCATGCAGTAAACATTTATGCACCAGTATTACAGTACCATAGAAACAATCATGGATAACAAAAATTCCGGAATTTTATAACAAAAAAGTTGTTATCTTCGACATGAAGGACTTCAAATTGATATGAAGGACTTAGTTATTTCACACAATGATTTTTATGGAAAGCATTTTCATGGCACAAATACAGGATTTG